>JAPYZJ010003034.1:0-18548 GCA_030522765.1 Ophioninae sp. B BG-2022a | reverse complement strand
TGTCGATAAATATTTCCTGTCAAAAAAAAAATCCTGTCGATAAATATTTCCTGTCAAAAAAAAAATCCTGTCGATAAATATTTCCTGTCAAAAAAAAAAGAAAAAAAATAGAAAAACGGACGTCTACTCGCGAGTTGGGTGAGACGAGAGTAAACATCCTCGTTTTTTTTTTCTCTTTTTTTTCGGAAGCCACTTTCCGTAGTGAAATATTACGATAAGTCGGGAGGGAGGGGAGGGGGAAGGTAAAAGCAAAGATAGAGAGGGAGAAGAGTGAGAGAGCGATAATAATGACGATAAAGAAAAGGGTGCGGTAAGCCTCCCTCTACCCTCCCTTCACCATGTTGATCGCTACGTCTGCAATGTCGATGAGACGACCCAGCCGAGGAAACGATATTGAACCGATCCGTCGCAAGGTTTGTCTCGTTCAACTCGCAAATTCCTATAAAAGTAGAAAAAAATAGAAAAACGTAGAAAAAAATAGAGAAACGTAGAAAAAAATAGAAAAAAGTAGAAAAAAATAGAAAAAAGTAGAAAAAAAATAGAAAAAAGTAGAAAAAAATAGAAAAACGTAGAAAAAAATAGAAAAAAGTAGAAAAAAAACGCAAATGCAAAAACCCAAACAAACAAACCCAAACAAAAAAAATATTTCGATCAATCTGTTTTTGAGGTTCCAACGAAAGTCAAACCTAAAATAATAATAATAATAATAACAATTCAGTGAATTTTCAAAAACTACAAAAAACTGTTTTTTCTATAAACAAAATGCAGCGAGATAAATTGTTAATAATTGTTATTCCTAACCCAAACAGGGAGAAAATCCGTTGAATACACAATACGACGGCTCGGTCATTATGAAAATGAAATGGGTTGAAAAAAAAAAAAAAAGAAAAAGATGGCAATCCCTGTACAAACGATTTACTTGTTCCCCAGGCCGGAAGTCGTCCTTCCCCGCCTCGGTTAACGAGGATCCGTAGCTGCGTGAATTCTTCACGAGTATGTTCTTGCACGCATTTAAGTTTTTTTCTGTGGTCTCGTTTGGACCAATGGAACGACAAGTTGCCGGTTTGAGCGTGTCTTCGTGCAGTAAAATAAGAATAAGAGAACCCAAGGATCGGTGAGTGTAAAAACGAGGAGTTTCGAGACGGAAGGACGACACGGTTGGTGGTCTCTCGGTCGCCTCTTGACGAATAAGATGTTGCACTCTATATGCCCCCATACACTGTATAATTGTACTCTTAGTCACGTTTTTTCCTAAGCGTATAGATAAGGATCCAATATCTATTGATATCAAGCCAATTTCAAAATTTTTATCAAAATTATTCGATCCTATGAAAATTTTTTTATTGCACTGAAAAAACGTTTTTTCACTTTTTATAAATAAATACAATTTAAATAAGTAGTAAATATAAAATTTTTATAAGTAAATTTGTAAATTTTAAAATATATCTTGTTAATATTTTTTCAACCTTGAAATATAACTTTCTTCATTTCTTTTCAAATTCTTAACATACATTTTGGGAATATTTTTTCGATCTTAATATTTTATATTGGCCATTTTTTTACATTTTACAATTTTTGGTACCAAATAAATCTTGATCGTAATAAAGATTACAAAAAAAAAGTTAATAATACTCAAGATTACGAAAAAATTTTAATAGTACTCAAGATTATAAAAAAATCTTAATAATATTCAAAACTATAAAAAAAAGAATTTCCACTAAAATCGAACAGACGTAAGTCGATTTCCGAAATGTTATTATTCGCCGATAGTTATAAACCTTAACAACAATCAAAATTACAAAAAAAACCTAAATCATAAAAACAATTACAAAAAAAAGTCTTACTAATATTCAAAACCACGAAAAAAAAAGAATTTCCACTAAAATCGGCAGCAAGTCGATTTCCGAAATGTTATTCGCAATTTTCCGAAATTACAAATTTAGTTGCGATTAATAAATTCCTCGAGCTACTTGAAAACGATATCAAAATATGCTTCCACATACTTGAAAACACTATAAATATTTGCATACAATTTGCATAAATATAATATGGCAAATTCAGTACTCCATGTATAGGTTAAGGTATCTTCATAAAACGCGCTGTATTATTATAAGGACGCACGTGAGCGTAAAATATAAAGTGCTTATGGGCGTCATATTGAGGAAGGGAAAGAACGCACTCGACGAGTTTTAGATGTAAAATAAAGTGAGTTAGATTCTTAGGTTCGTCAGACGTATACAGCGTATACAGGGTGTCCCAGAACTCAACGTCAATCATGAGAAAAATCAGAAAAAAAATCTATGAAAATTTCAAATTCATAGTGTCATTTGTTAAACTATGAATTTTTAATTTTCATAGATTTTTTTCAGAAATTTTCATAGAAAAATTAGGAAAAATATCTATCCCATGCAGTTTGAAAATTATGGGCATTTAAGAAAAATCTAGAAATTTGGTCAAACTGTAACCATTTTTTTTTGTGGTTAATTTTTTATTATTTTTGTTCATTTAAACTTTGGAACTGTAACCCTAAATAACATTTTTAGAATTAAGACTATTTGTAGTCTTAATTCTAAAAATTATCAGAAATTCTAAAAATTCTAAAAATTCTAAAATTCTAAAAATTCTAAAATTCTAAAAATTCTAAAATTCTAAAAATTCTAAAATTCTAAAAATTCTAAACTTCTAAAAATTCTAAAATTCTAAAAATTCTAAAAATTCTAAAATTCTAAAAATTCTAAAATTCTAAAAATTCTAAAATTCTAAAAATTATCTAAAAATTCTAAAAATTCTAAAATTCTAAAAATTATCTAAAAATTCTAAAAATTATTTAAGAATTCTAAAAATTCTAAAAATTATCTCAAAATTCTAAAAATTATCTAAAAACTATTTGTAGTCTTAATTCTAAAAATGTTATTCAGGGTTACTTTTCCAAAGTTTAAATGAACAAAAATAATAAAAAATTAACCACAAAAAAAATCGTTACAGTTTGACGAAATTTCTAGGTTTTTTTTTAATACCCATAATTTTCAAACTGCATGGGATACATTTTTTTTTTAATTTTTCTCATGATGGTTACAATCAACCCTATCATTTTGTTTCGGCTTGACGTTGAGTTCTGGGACACCCTGTAGAGACTGGAAGAATAAGCCATTGGGTTCTTGAAGTGTATTATGTATCACCTATAAAACGTGTGGTGTGTCGAGCAAAGACATCGTCGACAACTAAACGAGTTGTTCGTTCCTTTATTCCTCGGTCTCTTGCATCCGGTCGGCCTTAGGTCGTCCCCAACACGTTAGTCTCCCTTTTTCTCTCCCACCCCTCTCCCACTTCCACCTTTCAACCGTTTCTCTTCGCGTACGCAAGATCTACTGTACTTTGTACACACGCTGATGTAAATCGACAACGAGTGAAAAAACCGCAATTATTCATTCGTTATCATTTATCAATTATCATTACGTTATAAAGTAATATGCCTCGTTAACCGGTTGGGATTAAATCATAATCGAGATAATTAAGAAATTTTTATCATCTTAATTCTTTATCGATTTTAACAATTTTTTAATGAAAATACATTATAAAAATGAAAAAAAAATTTGAAAAGGGTTTCATTGGCTGAAAATCACAAATCTTGGATTTTTAAAAACTAGGTCAGGGAAGAATCTAGAAAATTCCACATCTTAATCCTCAATACGTAAACGTGGGTCGTTTTTGCCTGGTACAAAATTTCATTCCAATATTTCTCGAACGTATGATTATTTAATGATAATTAAATAATTAATAATAATCGATTCATTATTTTGTTTTTTTTCATAATTATTTCCTACGTGAATATAATATTTTTTTTGTGTAGAGAGCAATTCTTTTTGTTTAAGAAACTGCAAGTGAAAAATATTTACCCATAACTTTTTTATTTTGTAATTTCGTAATTATCAACAACTCATCGCGCCGTATTTTGTTTATAGAAAAAAAAAACAAGTTTTTTGTGGTTTCTGAAAATTTACTGAAGTGTTATTATTATTATTATTTTAGGTTTGACTTTCGTTGGAGCCTCAAAAACAGATCGATCGAAATATTTTTTTTTTTTGGGTTTGTTTGGGTCGAAATTTTCGGAGTGGCGATTCTATAGCTGAGTCAGGCCAAGAATCGATTTTTTATAACTCTTTATTGATCTTATTTAAAATTCTAGAAGAATTAATAAATAAATAAAAATCCAAACGTTTTTTTGTTGAATTTGAACTGTTTCAATTTTTCTAAAAAACAGTTATAAAAAATATCTAATTTTCGAAATGGTCGTTATTGTTAAAAATTCAAAGTTGGAATCTCGGCATGGTCAGATTTTCTGCCTTTTGCATTTTGCTCCCAGTAGACGTCTCGACGGTGATCCGTTTTTCGTCTCTCTTAGCCAGTCCGCGGGGTCTCTATTTCTCAGCGGGGTTTCACAACGAGGTTTCGTACACGGAACATGCAAAGTGTCGAGGTACGTCGAGCCAGCTGGCACGACAATGAATTTTGTCAATTTTTGGGTTTGTTTGGGTTTGTTTAAAATCAAGGGTTTTAAATCAAACTACGAAAATTTAAAATCAAACGAAACTAAACGAACAAACTTTTTTTTCGAAGAGGGTTTGAAAATCCATTAAGAATCGTAAAGGAAATAAAAAATTTGAAATCGTCGAAAGAATTTTTGCAGACATTTGAAATCGTTGAAATAAAATTTCAACAGATTCAGAAAATTTGCAGAAAATTTGAAACCTTCGAAAGAAAATGAAAAAAAAAATGAAATCGTAGAAAAAAATTAACGCTTCTAGGTATTAAGTTATTATTGAATTAGCCATTTATAAATTACGAAACAATTCATGGGATTCCCGAAATACGGTGTCGATCGCGAAACGTAATCGAATTTCGTTATCTGTAGATAGGCATAATTTTCAGTAGTATCGTTCACATCAGCACAACAAAAAAAATTGCAACAAAAAAAAAACAAAAAAAATTACAACAAAAAAAAACAAAAAAAATTACAACAAAAAAAACAAAAAAAAAATTGCAACAAAAAAAACGAAAAAAATTGCAACAAAAAAATGGCAACAAAAAAAAACAAAAAAAAATTGCAACAAAAAAAAACGAAAAAAAAAAAGTTGCAACAAAAAAAAAACGAAAAAAAAATCTCCCAGATCGAAATCAATCACACGGACCTACACCACGTTTGTTCTTTTTTCAAAATTGTTTGTACTACATTGTAACAAACTTATCGTCGCTTTTTTGTTATTAAGCTTTTCTTTGTTTTTTTTTTTACTGAGATAATATCCCGATACACTTGTTTGGGTTGGACTTATTGTCTTGGAAGTCGAAAGCAAAAATGTCGCCAAGTGTTGTATCCATTTATATACATGCTGCCAACTACAAAGAAGCTTTCTTCGTCTCGATTAAGTCGCAATTCAGGCCACTCCTGAGCTATATATAGTATTAGCTCGAGTACGTTTTCACGCGGTTCGATACAAAATCAACAGTAATTAAATTTGTTCGGATATCTCTTTAGTCTTAGCTCTCGATGGAATCTCGGACGTTCAGGGTGGTTGGGTAAGCTACTTTCGGTTAATTTTTTTTTTCTTCTCTCTCTCTCTCTCTCTTTCTCTTTCGTGTTCTCTTTTCATTTTCTCGTATCATCGGGTGACTCGTAATTCGTAGTTTATATTCCACCAGGATATACAGGGTAGTCAAAAAAAAAAAATTCGATATAAAACTTCGATTGACCAGAAGACTCAAAATACCCAATTTTTCAAATTCCAAAACTACAAATTTCCTAAAGCTCATGCCAGCAACAGATTCACGAAATTTGTTTGGGTCTGTTTGGGTTCGTTAGTTGCATTTTAAACTCCTGATTAAAATCAGGAGTTTAAAAACAAAGCCAAACAAACTCAGAAATTTGGAAAATTTGTAGTTTCGGAATTATTCAAATTCGAGAATTTTGTGCCTTCTGGTCATTCGAAGTTCGGGTTTCCTACCCAATATGGACTTGAAGTTCGCATCGATATTTCTTTTCTCGTTTTTTTTTTATTTCTTTAGATCTATTATTTGGCAAAATATTTTTTTTTTATATTTGAATTCTAGGTTATCACAATAAAGATTTGTATAATTATTGAGGTATTTTAATTGAGGTTACTGTGAAAAAGAAATAGAGAAATTAAAAAATAATGAACTTAAAATGAATAGAAAAATTAAAAAACAATGAACTTAAAATGAATAGAGAAATTAAAACACAATGAACTTAAAATGAATAGAAAAATTAAAAAATAATGAACTTAAAATGAATAGAGAAATTAAAAAACAATGAACTTAAATTAATAGAGAAATTAAAAAACAATGAATTTAAAATGAATAGAAAAATTAAAAAATAACGAACTTAAAATAAATAGAAAAATTAAAAAATAACGAACTCAAAATGAATCGAAAAATAAAAAAATAATGAACCCAAACAAACCCAAACACACCTCGCTGGATGAAGAAATATTGGACCCAGCCAATGTTCGAT
Organism: Ophioninae sp. B BG-2022a; assembly: GCA_030522765.1. Classification (NCBI taxonomy): domain Eukaryota; kingdom Metazoa; phylum Arthropoda; class Insecta; order Hymenoptera; family Ichneumonidae; species Ophioninae sp. B BG-2022a. The sequence goes on along the minus strand of JAPYZJ010003034.1, from coordinate 12,022 downwards.
CTTTTTTATCTGTAGAAAAAGAAGCATTTTTAATGATTTATTTGTTACTGTCCCTCAAAACGCACAAAAAAAAGAAAAATAAATTTTTATTCTACGGAAATAAAAAAAAAGTTGATTGGTCATGAATCATAAATGATTTGTTTGGGTCATTGATGAGGGGAATTTAGATTCTTCTGTTTAAAATGATTTTTCACGTCACCCTGTATACTTGCATATGTACGAATACACCCAAAAGATGTATCGTCTCGACCCACACGTGTAAAAGTCAATTTGGCACGACCGGCACTTTCGCGAACGTCGGCTAAATTATTCTCGTCGAAGTGTGGATCATCGAGAGTACGTGGGTCATTCCCATCCATTCCGGACGAGTGTGGCTTTTGGTTTTGGACGTTCCGACCGTTTTTCTTTTGCTTTTTCCAAAGCTTTCAATTGCAATAAAAAAAAAAATTAAAAAAATTAAAATAAAAGAAATTCCAAATTTTGCAGCTTTGTGAATTCACGAGGTGAGTGTGTTCAAGGATTCTCTTTGTCAGCTTCGAGCACGATTTCTGGTAGAGAGGGGTCTGAGTAGGAAACCCGAACTTCGATTGACCAGAAGGCTCAAAATTTCGAATTTGAACAGTCCAAAACTACAAGTTTCGTAAAGGTTTACGAAATTCGTTTGGGTTTGTTTGGGTTCGTTAGTTCGATTTTAAACAAACTCAAATAAAGCCAAAAATTTACGAAATTTGTTAGAGGTAGAGAGGGGGCTGAGTAGGAAAGAACCCAAACAAACCCAAACAAACAAACCCGAACTTCGATTGACCAGAAGGCTCAAAATTTCGAATTTCAATAGTCCAAAACTATAAACTTCGTAAAGGTTTACGAAATTTGTTTGGGTTTGTTTGGGTTCTTTGGTTTGATTTAAAATCGTTGATTTTAAGCAAACCCAAACAGAGCCAAAAATTTACAAAATTTGTTTGAGTTTGTTTGGGTTCGTTATTTTTATTTTGAACCGTTGATTTTAAACAAACCCAAACAGAGCCAAAAATTTACGAAATTTGTTTGGGTTCGTTGGTTTGATTTAAAATCGTTGATTTTAAGCAAACCCAAACAGAGCCAAAAATTTACAAAATTTGTTTGGGTTTGTTTGGGTTCGTTATTTTTATTTTGAACCGTTGATTTTAAACAAACCCAAACAGAGCCAAAAATTTACGAAATTTGTTTGGGTTTGTTTGGGTTCGTTATTTTTATTTTGAACCGTTGATTTTAAACGAACCCAAACAGAGCCAAAAATTTACGAAATTTGTTTGGGTTCGTTATTTTAATTTTAAACCGTAGATTTCAAACAAACCGAAAAAAAAGCCAAAAATTTACGAAATTCGTAGTTTCGGTATATTCAAATTTGGAATTTTGAGTTTTCTGGTCATTCGAAGTTTGGGTTTCCTACTCGACTCCGTAGAGAGGAAAGAATAAACGGACGCGATTTCATATCAATTTGCCTCCCCCACAACCGGATACAGCAACGCCGAGGTGCCCCCTGCTTCAAAGTGCATCCATGTGTAATTCAGCAAGAGAGTTCACCAACTAATTATCATCGTAATGATAAGGTCTCTTCTGGTGTACTTCGTTCTTGTTCCTCTCACACTATTTCGCCTTCACGTACGTCGTACACACGCGGAAACGTGTTTATTCCACGCATGCGCATTTTTCGTCCATTTCCCTCAAGGTTTCGACCAGAATTTTCAACTCGCGTTACTCATCGTTTCCCTCGACCAGAGAACTTCCTGAGTCTCGCCCCTCGCATCCTTGATTCCACATGAACAATATCAACTTTATGCCTAGCACACGTGTCTGTGATTACAACAAAGATTGATTATTATTATTCAAAAAAGTGCTAAAAAAAATATTTCAACTTTTGCAATAATCATATTATTATAAAAAAAAAGGTTATATCAAATTTGTAATAAAAGTAAATAATTAGGGAAAATAAATCGTAACATCTAAAGTTAATTTTATTGTAACTGTTTATGAACGATTAACAATCGACAATTGTAACGAAGGTTCCAACTACAATTAATGGAAATCGATAATAAACCGTATTGTCTATGGTTTGAATTTTGTTTATTTTTAATTTTTTTTTAATTGTTTATTTTTTTCAATGATTTTTTATTTTTATTTTTTTTTATGATTTTTATTTTTATTTTTAAAAATGATTTTTTATTTTTATTAAAAATAATTTTTTTTTAATTAGATTTATTAGATATTGAACCATTCTTGCCTCACGGGCTTAAGAATTTTGACAAGGCTTTACAACGGTGGCGTTTATTTGTTTGTTAATTTAAACACGTTTCTCATTCAAACGAATTCAATATATTTTTTTTACGATTTTAGGAGTGGACACTTTCTAATTGCGTTACGATCAATCAGGATCCCAAAAAATCGCCTTTTATTATCTTTTTTGTGGTTTATTTATTTATTTTTTTCCCAGTATCTTTTCAATAAAATAATATATGTTTGAGGAATTTTAAATAATTTTTTCACACGAAAATATTGATTTGCATAAAAGGTATTTTATTTCGAAAAATCAACAATTTTTACGGAGTTTTTTTAGGAATTATATTTAGTTTCAATTTTTTTTTAAGGAGATAAATATTAATTGCTGTGTACATGAGTCTGATAAAAATTATATTTCAGGAATTACTTTTATTATTTTAGAATATTTTAGAATATAATTTTCCACAAAAGAGGAAAATTTTTTCCTAAGAAATAATTATTAAAATGTACCGGCAATTGTTTCGTTACGTTGCTTTTCCGTATCAGAATTTTCCATCCGGGAAAATCGTTGTATGCCACAATTGCTAATTACGAGGAACTTTGTGTTCATTGGGAAAAACGAAAAGTATAGGAATGTTTTTCGCGATAGGAATCGAGATAACACGGAAATGGAGGATTCCCAGTCGTTGGGAATTTAATATGCGTGTGTGTAACCACAGACACACGAATAATAGAGAACGTACTCTGGTATCATTAGAATACTTCCCTGACGACTCATACGCAGCGACAAGTTTCAAAAGCGATTCTATAATAATTAGGAGCAATATTAGTTCTCCGAGATACTTGAATTTTTTCAACGAGGATTCTTCGTATTTTAATTAAATCGTTTATATATTTTGACAGATATTTTATAATTAATTAAAAAAATTAATTAATTAAAAAACTTCAAGATTTATTTGTCGATTCGAACAAACCCAAACAAACCCAAACTTTATAAATAATAAATGAGGATTTTTGTTAGTATTTTAAATATTTTATTTCCCGTATAGAATAAACAATTATTAATTATTTATTTATTATTAAAATTTATTCACTATTCGAAATAAAAACTCCCAGAAAATTATTTTTCCCCTATAAATATTTATTTACAAAATGTATTTACTTTAAAAAATTAAAAACTGCGAAATTTTTTTTGTTTATTTAAAAATGTATTTAAACATTTATGATTTTGGAACGTTGACGCGTGTCATCGATTGTTCAACCCAAACAAACCCAAACTTCGTAAGTACCAAATGAGGATTTTGGCTATTATTTCAAATATTTTATTTCTCGTATAGAATAAACAATTATTAATTATTTATTTATTATAAAAATGTATTCACAATTCGAAAAAAAACTCCCAGAAATTATTTTTCCTCTACATTATATATTTATTTAATAAATATTTATTTACAAAATGTACTTCCTTTTAAAAATAAAAAACTGCGGATTTTTTTTTGTTTATTTAAAAATGTATTTAAACATTTATGATTTTGGAACGTTGACGCGTGTCACAATTCGAAAAAAAAACTCCCAGAAATTATTTTTCCCCTACATTATATATTTATTTAATAAATATTTATTTACAAAATGTATTTCCTTTTAAAAATAAAAAACTGCGGATTTTTTTTTGTTTATTTAAAAATGTATTTAAACATTTATGATTTTGGAACGTTGACGCGTTTCATCGAGTTTTTACAGCGCGTTACTCATACGCCTTTTTGATACGCAACAGTGAACATTGACTGATCGTGATCCTGATCAGAGTACAAGCAGCAGCTGGCGAGTCTCGTGGTCATGGAGGAGTCCACGCACCACACGCGGTCACCAAAGAACCGTCACATTCCTGAGACTCTTTAACGATCGGTCATGCTCGTTCGAGCAGGGTGAAAACCTTCTTTTCTCGCTCAATATATACTTGCAAACGTGTTTCATCTACCAATTCGCCACCATCGAGGAACGAATGCTCGTACTCGAACGTAGTCGACCATAATCACCCAGGGCATTTTTCCAACCTTTTTAATTCGCTGAACAATTTTTTTATTTTTTTTTCCATTGCTAATAAATTTTTTTTGAAAAGAGGTTTTTGCAAAATCAAATTTAAAAAAGGGGTTGAGTAGGGTACGAACTTCGATTGACCAAAAAGTTCAAAATTCCAAAACTACAAATTTTTTGAAAATCGTGCCAGGAAAAGCACGAAATTTGTTTGGGTTTTTTTTGGATTCGTTGGTTTGATTTTAAACCCTTGATTTTGAACAAACCCAAACAAACCCAAAAATTTGCGGAATTTGTAGCTTCGGAATATTCAAATATGGAATTTTTAGCCTTCTGGTCATTCGAAGTTCGGGTTTCCTACCCAATACCATTCCTATTTATTTTTCTCGATTTTTAATTATTTTATTTACAAGATTCAGTCCACCGTTTTAATTTATTAATAGACAAATGGACAGTAATTTACGTTTCAAGAATACTTCATTACAATAAAAATGGTAATTACGTAATCTTTTGAAACAATTTTTCAAAATTAAGTTTGACTTTTGGATCGCCAGTAATCTTTGAAAAAAATTTTTCAAAATTAATTTTAACTTTTGGATCGTCAGTAATCTTTCAAAACAATTTTTCAAAATTAATTTTAACTTTTGGATCGCCAGGAATCTTTCAAAACAATTTTTCAAAATTAATTTTAACTTTTGGATCGCCAGTAATCTTTGAAAAAAATTTTTCAAAATTAAGTTTGACTTTCGGATCGCCAGGAATCTTTCAAAACAATTTTTCAAAATTAATTTTAACTTTTGGATCGCCAGTAATCTTTCAAAACAATTTTTCAAAATTAATTTTAACTTTTGGGTCGCCAGTAATCTTTCAAAACAATTTTTCAAAATTAAGTGTAACCTTTATTAAATTAAAAAATAAGTGTTAGGTTTCTTTTGCTTGTCTACAACGTTTTGCTACAAGCACTTGTAGCAAAACGTTAGTAGATGTTTTTTTTTTCCGAAAGAACAGTAATGACACAATCGAGGAAAGTAAAGGAAAAGGCAAAACCAGCTATTAAGTACCAGTGGAACGAAATATACGTAAGTCTTTTATCTCGGTCACGAAAGCCACGATTTATCCTTGGCACAACTAGAAACACTGTATATGGACCTGGACAACGAAAAGGGCTAACTTCCTCGAGAATCCTGCTCTCAAAGTATGAATGGGATGCCCAGTTGCAGAGAGGAAAAGAGAGGGATAGAGAAACAAATGAAGATCGAGAGAGAAGAAAATACGAAAAGAAAAAAAAAGAAAAAAGGGCTCGGACGAAAAAAGAGACTCCGATAGGGAGCTCAAAGAGCTAACTTATAGGAAGGAAAAAGTGAGATAGTGCAAGGTTCAAGAGACTGGACTACGCGTGATTTATCGCATTTTGCAGTCTTGCTAGTTGCTCCCCAGATCCTGTATTTATACATTTATTTATTTCACATTTTTTTAATTTTTTTTTAAATTTGAGTTATCAATTGTAAATTGATAATTTTAATCAAATAAAATTTTTAATAAATTAATTTATTAATATTAATATAAAAATTGATTTATGAATTAATTAAAAAATTGACAATGATTTGAAGTGAAATTGATAATTTAATATTTAATATTAAAAATTAAAATTAGATATAAAATTCAATTGATCGATTTAATTGATATTAAATAAATTAATTTAGTTTAAATTTTATTTTATTTGAATTATCAATTGTAAACTGATAATTTAAAGAAAATAAAATTAAAAATAAATTTATTTATTAATGTTGATATAAAAATTGATTTATGACTTAAAAAATGAAAAATAATTTGAAATGAAATTGATAATTCAATATTTAATATTAAAAATTAAAATTAAATATAAAATTCAATTGATTGCTTTAATTGATAATTTTATTGACATTAAATTATCAATTGTAAATCGATAACTTTTTTGATAATTTAATATTAAAAATGGATAATATTTAAAATCGAGTTATTTATTAAAAGCAATAAAATGCCTGTTCCCAAAATCCATAAACAGTAAAAAAAAATTAAAATCGAATACAACATAATCCGTGAAATTTGCAAAGTAACCTTATTTTGCAAACGAACCTCGTACATAAATCTCCGAGTCAGGTCAGAGTTTAGATAAGTATCGATAATGTCGTTTCTCATTGAGATGGACAGGTCAATAAAAGATAGCGACTAGGAGGCGCCGCTTTAACTTATACGTACTTACACCAATTTTATCAATCGTTTATATATCCAAGTTGCGAAATCGCGATTTTTCGATAAAAGTATCTTTTTTTTTTTTTGCACAAGAGTCGTTTTCAAGACAACGAGTCGTCACGTGGTACGAGACTGTTTTTTCGTTTTCACACGCTTCTACATTACGTATATTTGCAAAGGCAAGATAATCACAATAATTTATATATCAGATTTCGGACATGAGATTACGATGATAAGAGTTTTTCTTTCAACGTTTTTCAAATCTCTGAGAGAAGAAGGAACGAGTGAGATAAAAATAAGGATAAATAAAAAAAAGAGAAAGAGAGAGAGATTGCAATAAAATAAGGAACGTAAGAAAAAATCACACGATTCTCGAGTGTCTCAAGTGTCGACAATTAGCAAACTGAGGCATTTTATATACGAGATTTGGTAATTATGCAAAATTATTCCAAACCCAAACAAACCCAAACAAACTGAGGCGTTTTATATACGAGATTTGGTAATTATTCAAAATTATCTCAAACCCAAACAAACCCAAACAAACTGAGGCGTTTTATATACGAGATTTGGTAATTATGCAAAATTATTCCAAACCCAAACAAACCCAAACAACCTCCAAAATCCCATAACTATTTATCAGGAAGTTTATTTTACGTAAATACGATAATGATTAATAGCTAAATATTTATAACTCATTTTCAATACGAAATGAAATGATGGACTGAATCATTCTCTCAATAATAGTGATTTCTTTACTTTTTTCTGTCTTGTCATTTCTTCTCTCCCTCAGTATGCATTTTTTTAAACATCCATTTAGCCAAATCCGAATTTTTAGAAATATTCATTTGTCCACATTATCATTCTTAAAAATTTTTTTTTTCAAATTCTTATTTATAAATCTACGAAAATTTTCAAATACAATTTTCTATGAAAATACACAAACGGAAAAAAAAACAAAAAATCACTGCGTTCCAACGAAACTTCAACTTTACCCACATACGAGTTTTCAATGAGCATCTGAGCATACTATCTGTTCCTACTATCTTAATGTATAAAAATAACACATTCTCATTTTGTAAAATATTCATTTTTCCAAATATTTAATTGTCTAATTATTCATTTTTCCAAATATTCATTTTTCAAAACATTCATTTTTCAAAATATTCATTTTTCAAAATATTCATTTTTCCAAATATTCATTTTTCAAAATATTCATTTTTCAAAATATTCATTTTTCAAAATATTCATTTTTCCAAATATTCATTTTTCAAAATATTCATTTTTCCAAATTCTCATTTCCAAATCTACGAAAACTCTAAAATACAATTTCCAATTAACTCCCCCCCAAAAATCACAGCGTTCCAACAAAACTGCAACTTCACCCAAATCCACCTTTCCAACGAGACTCCGAACGTTCCAGAATTACGGATTTGGTACATTCCACATTGCGAAACGTAACGACTGCTAGCAGTGAAAATCGACGTTTTATACCGCATTGAAGACCGAGGGGGCGTTTAAGATTTCGCAACTGCACGTGTAAGAAAATCACTAAATATTCTCGCGTTCGTGAAAACATAGCGGATGTGGGGTATAGTGGAAAGTAAGCAAGGTCGGAGAGCGCGTGCTCTCGTTTTATTCACAGATCTCTCGACCCAGTTTGATGAATGGACAGTCTACGTGTGTGGACGCTTTTCACACTTTTATAACGTGGTCGAAACCCCCCCCCCCCTTCCCCTCCCCTATTCTCCACGTTGAGTTTTCTTTTACAGCATTTTCACCAAAAAATACGTTTTTGGTTTGTTTGGGTTTGTTTGGGTTTGTTTGGGTTTGTTTGGATATCGGTAAACGATATCTGGTGGAAGTGGTTAAGAATTAGAGCCCTTAAGCTTTTCTTTGGCAAATTCGTTTTTTTTCGAGCTCCCACGATTTATTTATTTTTTTGATTTTTTTTGCTTTTTTTTTTAATTTGTGGTTTTCGAGTTTCAGAATGTGCTCGAGCATCGTATATCGTGGCTTGGATGGATTTTTCCAAGGCTAGGCACCTCCCTGGTTTTTGGATGTTGGCCAGTTTCTCATCGTTCGTCATTTGGAAGCAACGTCCTTGACGAACTGGCAGTTGCGATTTTTTGAAAAAAAAAAAAAAGCAAAGATAAAAGTGAAAGAAAATTTTGATCGACGTAACAGATGGAAAAAGAAAACGCTGTTTGATAGGATTTCAGAGGTTTAATGAATGTTCAATAAATAAGGTGAATTTTCATTGTTGTCGAAACATATTTGTTTATTCATCAAATTTGTCAGCTTTGGAGTAATGTCCTATTTTATTCATGTATTTCTTATTTTTTTTTATTAGTCTATTATGTTCCCTTCGAAAACGTCGCAGGGGGCGAAATTTGTAATTTCGGAATATGAAAATTCGAAATTTTGAGCCGTCTGGAATATTAAAATAAAAAATTTTGAGCCTTCTGGAATATTAAAATACGAAATTTTGAGCCTTCTGGAATATTAAAATACGAAATTTTGAGCCTTCTGGAATATTAAAATACGAAATTTTGAGCCTTCTGGAAATTTCGTAAATTTGAAAATCACCTTATTTTTTGAACACGCCATAACAGCTAACCCAATGAAAACCTGATAGGAATCTATTAAGATTCCATTAAGATTCCACTAGGACATTCCTAATGAACATTCTTGATTTTCGGCTGGTCCAAAATTGAACAAGTTTTGAATATCTTGGGCTTCGATTACAACCGATTGAGGTGTATATTATGGGGCATTGGCCTGTCTCGAGCAGGCCATATTTATTTTTTGTCATCGGGCTTCGAGGTTCCGCGACAAAAATTTTACGTATCTGACGCACAACGTATTTTTAGAACATCGACTCTAAAATTAGCGACGAGCTGTGGTATGCGAACCGAATCATTTTTTTTTTTTTTTCATGTTTTCGACTCAAGATGCTAATGAAAAACGAAGATCGTAAAAAAATCATTTTTACAATAAACTATAAAACATCTTTTATCACGTATTTATTTTGTAAATAATTGTAGTTTTTTTTTTCGTAAAACGAGAACTACAAACAAACCCAAACAAACATCGTTTACCACATATTAATTTTGTAAATAATTAAATATAAATCTTGTAAATAATTAAATATAAATCTTGTAAATAATTAAATAATTGTTCGTAAAACGAGAATATAAAAAAAACCTAGACAAACCCAAACAAACATCGTTTGCCACTTATAATTATTTTGCAAATAATTGTAGTTTTTGTTCGTAAAAAGAGACCAACAAACAAACCCAAACAAACCCAAACAAACCACTCATATTTATTTAGCAAATAATTGTAGTTCTCGTTCCTAAAAGCCTTCAAAAGAATTTTTCAACCAGTTTTTTACCTCGCATTTCATATTTGTTATAAACCAATTTTCAATTCGAAACCAAAATGAATTTATTCTACTTCCGGAGTAATACAAAAATGGAAAATTCGATTGAAGTTTGAATACAATAAAGATCGATGAATTAGTAAAAAAAGTAAAAAAACGTAGAGATCCCAGATCCATGGCTGATACCAAAGACTACTGGGCGAGGCTACCACAATACCGTCTGAAAAAAGTCACCTCTTCGAATTCCCGAAATTTATTCATCGTCAATTGATATATTCGATTCGAAAGAGAAAAATACTCGTTTCTTTTTTATTCTTCACGTTTCGAAGAAACCAAACTGGAATCTTTTTGACTTTTCGATCGTTATACACTTCTTGGAAATAATTTTGCAAATCGTCGTATAAATTCTGTACGATGCATCAGGTGTGTTCAATTATTCACGTGTTTTCTCGTTCACGATAAATGCTGTAACACATTTGCATTGGAGATGATATCGTTTCTGTTTTATTGAAATCAGCTGACTGCTCGTGGGTGAAACTAGATATAGCTAGCCCTTGAATTCTTCATTCTGTAAAGCCCTTTCTCCGGAGACAAAAAAGATTTGTAATTTTATAAATAAGTATCGAGCCAATTATTTCCTTTCGATCCAATTATTAAAATTTCGAATGATTAAATTCCGATGAGTGATAACGATTCGTTGAATATCAAACAAACTGGGGCACTTTTGAACAAAATAATTTCGTCATCAAAGCAAGCATATTTCCAGTGCGAAAACCCAAACAAACCCAAACAAACACAAAATAATTTCGTCATCAAAGCGAGCACATTTCCAGTGCCAAAACCCAAACAAACCCAAAATAATTTCGTCATCAAAGCAAGCACATTTCCCCTAACCCAAACAAACCCAAACAAACGCAAACAATTCCAAACAAACCCAAACAAATCCAAATAATTTCATCATCAAAGCAAGCACATTTCCCCAAACCCAAACCCAAACCCAAACAAACCCAAACAATTTCATCATCAAAGCAAGCAGATTTCCCCATACCCAAACCCAAACAAACAACTTCATCATCAAAGCAAGCACATTTCCAGTGCAAAATCTTCCCAATGCAAAACAAATTCAGCCCAGTTCTCAAACCCAAACAAAGATGCGAGAACTAAGATTTTTTTTCCTTCTTTTTTTTTTTTATCTAGCCTGATAAACCGGATGAATGTTTATTCATTCGGAGAGCAAGTAGAACACGACGCCTGGTAATTGTGTTAAGCGAAAGTCTCACAGGAGCGAAGTAGCAGAGCGTGTACATACCCGATCGTATTATCGGGAGTTGATGATCGAGATGATCAACGACACGATTAACCGGTCAACGACAAGTTTTCGATAGGGTGGCGATTTTTTTTTTTTTTTTTTTTTTTTTTTTTTTTTTTTTTTTTTTTTTTTATATCGCTAGTAACAATGTGCAGTCATTATGCATCGGATCTTTTGTCCTATTCGTCCTATTCAATTTTACACGCAACAACTCCTATTCGTCCTCTATAATTTTCTCTTCAAAATGCTTTTTTAAAAATTCAAATCCGATGATTTTTCGATTTTTGGCAGAATTTCAAAGTTGGAGCATCGATTTTTGCACATTTTTCCATACATACTGAAAATGACTGAACAAATTCAGAAAGTTACGAAAAAAATCGTTTTTCAAAAAGTTTTTTATGATTTTTTTCATCTAAATTTTAGGTTTTGGAGGAAACGAATGGTGAATTTGTGCTCAGGGGATTAAATTACATCGAAATGGACCTTTAAAAAAAATATTATAAATCCAAGATTTTGGGGGAAAACAAGTTTTTTCACTAAATCATTGATAACTTTTTTTCCTCTAGGATTTGGTACTCCACTCTCTGCTCAATCTCTTTGTTATGATTTTCTCTACAAAATGCTTTTTTTAAAATAAAAATCCGATGATTTTTCGATTTTTGGCAGAATTTCAAAGTTGGACCATCGATTTTTACTAATTTTTCCATACTTACCCCTTTGCCTCTTTTTTTGCCATTTTTCAAGTGAACTTTCCGGGAAAACTATAAGAGATATCGATATGATTCCAACGCCATTATTTAAGTCAGGCA
>JAPYZJ010003033.1:0-19477 GCA_030522765.1 Ophioninae sp. B BG-2022a | reverse complement strand
TTTTAGGTGGGGGGGAACTAGTGGGGGTTTCCCCGTTTTTTTCCTCTCTTTTATCCCCCCCCCCCCCCCCTCCTTCTCATTCTGCCAACTCGTTATAGCTCGCAGTTTTCCCGAATATAATTCCCACCGGTCTACATCCGGTGATAAAGAAAAAAAAAGAATGAACGAAAAGAGGATAAAGCTTGCCTGCTGTTCGAGGCAGTGGTCTTCCTTCCTACAACCATAGGGACGCTCTCGGAGCGCAGTTTTCATTTCGAAAAAAAAGAGGAGGTTGTCCGCGATCACTAGCAACCGATACAGGTGGAAGATTACGATAAATCATCAGGGAACTTCGTTATTTGAACGATACAATTGAACCAATTTAACTGGGCCTGGTCAGGAGGTCTTGATTATTGTACCAGATGACCAAGTATCAGGAAAAGCTCAAAACGTGTTGATCACCCTGTACACCCTTATCTAGAGGTAGGGGATTGCTCGGTCCGTAGTATAATCGAGACTACGTATATCATCGTAACGACTCGATAGTCGAGACGAAACGTCTTCCGGAAGTCTTTTCACGGATTATTACGGTACGAAATATTGATAAAGCCAATGATGAGGATAGTCTTCTGGTACATTAGTTTCTATATCCGGTATTCGTAAGATCCGGGAGATTGAAAGCGACGGTTTTGTAAAAGTGCGTTCCTACGTGTGTTCGCAAAGGGAAGGGTAACTCTACCCTGCGTGCGAGTAATTCGTAGTACCGTTCGGTTGTGGTATCTCTAATGCTGCCGTGGCTACTACTGCCGTCACTATTTAGCTCTCTCGAAACTTGTTTCTTTTTTCGCTTCTCCTTTATTTTTCATTTCCCTCGGACTTTTTTTTTGTTTCGTCGCCGATCAGGGTTCGCTCGTACACACCGACACAACCGACGTGTGAATACCGCGACTCGGCTCTGTTGAGAGACCGCGGAGAATACGAGTCGAAAAACGGCGATTAACGATCGCGTTCCCGTATACCACCGAAGCTATAAGGTGCTGCCTCGGTGTCGATATACGACGCTTGTACACTCTCCAACGTGCCTGACGCTTCGTGAAAGCCAAAGCCCGATACACGCACACCCACACGGGTATACGGTCTATACAGGGTGGTTTGAAGCCGTCCCAGAACGGATAAACATGTGCTTCGATTTTCACCGATGTTTTGTTCTGTGTACTTGGATTTAATTTTAAGTAGCTTCTAAGTATCTAGCTCTAGGTACTTGGAAGAATTATAAGTACCTAGAATTCCAAGTACCTGAGACTTCTGACTTAGAAGTTAATTCTAAGACCTTAATTCTAAGTAACTAGAATTCTAAGTACCTAAAACTTCTGACTTAGAAGTTAATTCTAAGTACCTAGAATTCTAAGTACCTGAGACTTCTGACTTAGAAGTTAATTCTAAGACCTTAATTCTAAGTACCTAGAATTCCAAGTAATTAGAATTCTAAGTACCTGAAACTTCTGACTTAGAAGTTAATTCTAAGTACCTAGAATTCCAAGTACCTAGAATTCCAAGTACCTAGAATTCTAATTACCCTAAGACTTCTGACTTAGAAGTTAATTCTAAGTACCTAGAATTCCAAGTACCTAGAATTCTAATTACCTAAGACTTCTGACTTAGAAGTTAATTCTAAGAACTTAATTCTAAGTGCCTAGAATTCCAAGTACCTAAAATTCCAAGTACCTCGAATTCCAAGTACCTAAGACTTCCGACTTAGAAGTACTTGGTTCTGTCAAATACTTTCTCCTCCCCACTCAGAACTACCTGAATCTTCCAAATACTTTCTTCTACAAAGAAATACTTAGAACTTCCAAATACTTCATTATACTCGTTTACTTCGAGTTACACAGCTCTTCCAAATACTCAAAAGTACCGAGTGCTCACAACTCAAGGACCTTCACTCCGAGTACTTCCAAGCCTCCAAGTACTTCTAAGTACAGTGTTTTCTCGTTCTCACCGAAAGGAAAAAAATAGCAAAATGGCGCTGCCGGGTTTCGGAGTCGAGTTTTCGCGGTTGCCTGTACACGGTGGAGCGTGTGTACATCGAGGCGATAATTAGCCAGCGTGGTTAGGGCCCGATGAGTTCCGGGCGGCGATCGTACGGTTGGAAAAGTACCACGGGTTATGTTGGATCTCGGAGGTGTGCGCGCGCGCTAGGTAGCCGTCGAGTTATCCGGGTGCCCCGTCGTTGGTCGTGGCGGAGCCTCGCGCCTACAGAACTCTAATGAAGGATCTGGGCGCCTCGGCTACCAACCACTAAGTATCCACCGATGACTAATCTCCGCTTGTGCTTCTTCGGGTTGACCGATCGTTACGCGCTCGTAAAGACAAACCGAGTCGCACGAACACGAACACCCCGGCGTCCTTTACCGCGCGGTGAAGATGCCCCCAACGTACGTCATATCTGTATACTCGCACACGGCTGTTCGCGTGTATGACGGTGCTAAACACGGTCCAACGTGTCCCCTCAGAATCTTTTCGATAACGAGAAGCTTCCGAGCGAACGTTCCACCGATCCCGAACGTCCTCGCGCCTCTATGGGAAACTCTTAACCCCCCCGTATAGACCCACTGATAACGAATCGTGTCCGCATACTTCCCGGTGCCGTCACACGCCGTTTTACCTCCACGCGAACCTCTTCCCAAACATTTTTTCCTTTCTCAATTCTCTTTTTGTGTAGAGAAACTATTTATTTATTCTCTTTTTACGTAGAGATTTATTTATTTTTGAATTTATTGAATTTGAAATGTTTGATTTGAATTGAAATTTATTGAATTTTGAATTTATTGAATTTTAAACATTCGATTTGAATTGAAATTTATTGAATTTTGAATTTACTGAATTTGAAATATTTAATTTGAATTGAAATTTATTCAATTTTGAATTTATTGAATTTGAAATATTTGATTTGAATTGAAATTTATTGAATTTTGAATTTTTTCTCTTTTTACGTAGAGAAACTATTCGTTTTGATGCGTCATACGAAAATACCGTTATACAGGGTGACCGGGAATTCGATATTTTCGGCTAAGGTGACGCTTAGTGATAACTAATTATTTAGGTCGAATTACAGAGGATTTTACGATTTTTCCAAATTTTCAACCTCGTGAATAAATATATATTTGAAAAAATATTACTCCTTGAACATTCAATTTATAGTTTCCTGATGACTGACGAATGAATGGTAACAAATTAAGAAATACCTCCCAGAAATTAACATAATTTCAGAAATAAATAATCGGCCATGTAAGATCTTTTATTTTTCAAATTTTGGCTTTTCTTTGCTATTACTCTATTTTTCATCTTATTCGATAATAATATTATTGTTTTGTTATTACAAATGTGTATTACTATTATTATTATTATTATTATTAATTTTATGAACGTTAAAGGCAGTAGAATTATTATTAGCATCAAGCATTCGCAAATGCGAATTAAAGAGCCATGATCCAAGGAATGCTAATCGACCACTCTAAAATGTAATTATAAAGCTATGTATTTTAAGATCGCCTACAGAGATACATTTTTTGCTCAAGTTTTTTTTTTTTTTTTTTTTGGTTCTTCCAGCTGAACTGGATTGGTATGCATGACGTTCCAGGTTCTCATCTTCGCGGTGATATCCGAGTCACGCTGCTATTTCGTCCGTAATACGGACTCGTAAAAGAACACGCTCGGTGGCCTATCGTCGGAATATATACGCGGATAACGCATCGTAGAGAGACCTACCGATTATATACGAATTCGGAATGATTTCGTGCGAACGTATTTGATACCCGGGTATATGCGATCGAATTTTGATGGACGCTTCGTTCTCGAATGGTAAAAACCAAACTTTTTTTTTTGCCTCATTTGCGGTAATTAAGCGGTTGCGAAAGTGGACTGTGTGGATGAAACGAGAGGCTTCGGAGGTTTGAACAGAAAACGAATATTTAGCGTGTACACTAGCAAAAAAGATTGCCGAAAATTTTGTCGATTTTGCAAAATTACAGGGTCTGTAATTCTTTTTTCCATCAGCCAGGAATCGAGATAGCGAGTTTGGATAAAACCCTAGGGATATGTTTTTTTTTTCAGCGAGTGCGTTAAAATTATTCCACTATTTTTAATTCGTTGTATTTTGAACTGTAGAGTCGAATTCGTCGAAACCTAATTTTTTTAATGCACCAGATTTTGCATCTTTGAAGGGCATTTATAGATATTTATTTATATTAAACAAAAAATTATTTTCGTTAAATTTCTTTGAGCAAAAATTTCGCTCCGAAATTAATTCGTCAATGAAATTTTTTCCTTCGTCGTGTGTAAAAAAAAGAATTTTATTTTTAGAATCGTTTTTCAATATTTCCTTACATCTTTTTCCTCTTCCTCTATTTTCTTCAGCCCGTCACAAGTAACCCGCTGAAAAGCTGCGTCGATAAAAAGAAGCATTCTTATCAACACAGCCAAAATAAAAATAAAAAAATTCGCTACGAATCATCGTGGGAAAAAATGACGTAATTTTAGAAGCGGTCTGCGTAAATTTCTTTATATCCGGGAAGGACGCGAATGCCCCGAGGAACCGTACTCCACCCAGTATTTTACAGTACTTTAGCTACGTCCGGAAAATCTTATTAAACATTTATTTCACTCGGTTCGTATCTCAGCCCAGTTCCTCTTTTCTATACACGTATATTTCAGTGCTTTTCGCCTCTTAAATACTTATCTCCGCATTTAGTAGGACCGAGAACGGAGGGAGATATCTACTTCATGCTCGTGATAAAAGGCTCCTTGCTCAGCATGGCCCAGGGTAACCCGGAGCTTTGCCATCCCCGACGCTCGCCGCTCTATAACCGTTCCAGGTAAATGTGGAACGTCCTTCTTAATTTCGTCGCCTCCATTAAAACCTCTCCGGCTTTAATTTCGGCCGGTATTTCGAAGATTATGCAATGTAAAAATGTTCTTTTTTTATTTGAGGCACTTAAATATATAAATCGATTTAAAGAAAGGGCTTTTGATTTTTCGCTGCCATCAACATTTGCCAAACAGCCTCCAACGCACTAATAATAATATAAATTTCATTTTAACATTCATTCAATAATCGAATAATTAATTATTGATAATAATGAAATAATTATTCAATAATAATAAGCTGAGGAATAATATAAAACAAACAAAATTATTTTTTATCGATTAAAGGAGAAAACAAATATAAACTCGAAAAAAAGCCCATTTATTTTTATTGTCACTGCAAAAATGTTAGTGAAAGGTTCGAGGGAAAAAAAAATAAATAAATTGAGATGACCTTCAAAAAGTGGTAAAAATAATGATTATCAAAAAGAATAAAAAAAAATCGTAATTTTTTTTCTCAACGGATAAGGAGTCTATACGTATCGTCCCTTTGTACCTCGAGCTCAACCATTCTTCTCGAGGATTCGTTAAATTCTCATCGTTGGAGTCGCGAAAAAAGTCCAGAGGGACCCGCAGCGCGATAATTTGACACGAGTACAAAGACAAGTATCGTTAACAGAATTTGATGAGATCTCGGAGGATGGCCCTCAATGAAGAGTGCCTTCTCTCTCACACCTTGGCCGAGCAAAGTCGAGCCTCGAGTATCTCTCAGCCTCCTGTCTTCCAGTTTCTTGCGATCGAGTCCCTTTTCTTCGTGCCCTCTGACCCTATTTTTTACTTATTTATTAGGACGACTGTGACGCTAATTTTGATTAAATTGGAGTGGATCCAGAGCCCAAACGAGAGCCTGATTCGATAAAGTTCGATCTCGTCCCTTATCACCTTTGATAATACGCCAATTTCATTGTCTCAGACTATTCAGTTATTGGCCTTAATTTCAAATGGGCTAAGAGTATCAGCTTTGTCGTTTCACCTTGAGCTCAAAATCCTGATGAAAAAAAAATTTCGAATTCCAAAGATACCAGAAATTCGAAAAAAGGGATTTTCAAAAATGTTTAAAGTGGATAGTAAGCATAAAAATGAAATGCATATTTAGAGGAAAATTACAATTCCAGTTTGAGTACAAGAGGTAAAAAGGTATTCAATTACCCCTTATTAATATCTCTTAATTCCCCTTTTTTTATCCTTCCTAAAATTGATTTTCATTTTTTAAATAAATATTTTTTAGTGGTCCGTCAAATAAATTATCCTGCTTTGAAAAATCGTATTTTTCAATTTTCCATAAAAGAAATTCTTCATTTATAAAATGAAATAAATAAATAAAGGAATCCTCCTCCAAATAAATAAAGGACCTCCATCAAAAAGAAATAAAGAACAAAACGAAAATATACATTTGTACGCTTTAAAAATAAGTAGGGTGCTGTATATTATTGTGACGTTTATAGCTCGACTGTGAATGCTACGAGTGGCGTTTCTTTCCTTCTGCTATGCAAATTCGTAGGAGGGCGAAGCTTTTCAAACGCGTTCAATAGGCAGCTCGATGACACGTTTATAGCCGATATAACCAGCTCGTCACAATGACTCCGTAGATTTGCCAGGCTTTTCAGTCCCAGACTTGGCAGGTTCACCATTAGCATTCAAAGATACAGAACGATGTACCACTTCACCAACCGCTTACCTACCGAGCATTCGCGATGTTACGAGATACAACTCCTGAAAACGTCAAAGTGACTGGCGTTTCGTATCTTTTGCAACATCTTTATGAGCAATTGTCATCACGATATCACCAAGATATACGTCCATTTTTATCACTCAAAAATCTCGAGACGTAATTTATATTTTCCAAAAATTTACTTTCGAAAATAATTTACAAAGTACATTTTAATTAAAAAAATTTACTTTGTTACTATTTTTTATTTTATTTCTCAAAAATGACTATAAAAAAACCGCTAAATTCATCGAAAAAGAGCATTTGGAATTTTTCGTTTCCCCTCCCTCCTCCTTTTTTCATTTTTCGTGTATTCTTTCTCTCGCTGGTCCCTGCCCTCTTCATTATTCTTCATTCACCATTATCCACGGAGATCCCAATCATCAGGTTATTTACTTCTTCTCACGGGTGGTTCGACACACCGAGCTCGTCCGACAGTTTCCTTATGAAGAGTCCCTCCACTATGGGCCTATAAAATGAGTGAACGAGGTAGCGCATCGATGAACCAAAGAGAAGAGTCAAAGCCAGGGAGGAAGAGAAAGAGAGATAGAGACGTGGAGAAGTAAAGGTAAGGAGAGAAAAGGAGAGTCAAAGAGAAAAATTTCCTTGCCGGAACACTGTAGGGGCTATCAATAATATCGTTATTACCGGACGCGTCAACTGTGCGTTACGATGATCGCTTAGGAACGTCAGTGCATGCGGACGTCAAGGTCCTAAAGCTTGATTGCTCGAAAGCATCAAGGTATATATATATATATATATATATATATTTATTTATATGTTCCTACGAAGTTTATAAAAAATATAATATAATAATTTATATATGAATATTTATATTAAATTATATTTAATATAATATAATATTATATTAATAATTTATATGTGAATATTTATATTAAATTATATTTAATATAATATTATATTATACTAATAATTTATATATGAATATTTATATTAAAAAATCAGCAGTTCCAATTTTCGAAAATGCCATTTAAGGGGTTGCTTCGCTGTGCAAAAAAAAATTAGTATCTCTTTCACAGTTCAAAAGTTGATTTTTACGGCGGGCCTGATTGGCTGCCTTTAAAAATAAATAATAATTCAGGGATTGATCCGGCATACACGATTGTATCAATCGATTGAGAATTTGACCCCGAAGCCCCCATTTGACGGATAACATTCCGTTGTGGGACACCCTGTACAGATATATACGTATATTTGTGGACATAAATACGTACGTACGTAATTTGCGCTCGAGTACACGCGCGCACAAACGCGAAACGTACTCGGCTCGTGCACCGGGGGCCTTAACGATTAAGAATAACACAACAGGTTTTAACGAGCTCCGGCAATCTAATTATAATCGGAATGTTACAGAGTATCGTCCCATTCAATTGTAAGCCACATGAATTATTGAGCAAAAAAGGGGGAGAGGGAAAAGAAACAGCCGGACGATAATATTTTACGCTCATGAAATGTAATCACGTTCGGTAATTCTTGCCTGAAAAGATTATCGACTCGGATTCTCGCTCGCTCGTATCGCAATGGTAGAAATAATAAAATATTGTTCAATGAAATTTGTTATTTCTTTGTTGAATTACTTTTGTTCGTTAAAAGCGTGTACGGCTTTATTTTTTACTGGGGATTGTTGGAAAGTTCATTCGAAGCCAAGGAGGTAACGACGGCTTTCCGTAAAAATGCTTTACCCAAAACTTTTATTTTATTTTTATATATTCACTTTAAAAAATCTTTTTTCAAAATCAATAATCGTTTTAATAAATGCTGAGAAATTGTATTATTACACACATTCGTATATCTACGAATATTATACATTTCACTACGTAAGATCGATCATCAACAGTTCATAAAAGCATTATTCCTAAAAAATATAAAATATAACAAAAACAACCAATCTCATTGGAACTTACATCAACGAACACCATTCGACACGAGAACTACATTTTCACTGCGACGAAGATTACCGTAATTTCACTGCTGTCCCATTTTTATAAAACAACGTAAATGCAATGCACAGAAAAATCCTCGGGGGTTTACCATCCGCTATTAAGCGCTTAAGATCACCGCCTCGAAGACGAGTTAAACAATTTCGTAAAAAATACATAATTTTCTGATAAAAAGTCCTAAATAAGAAGCATCGTGGATCGTATCACGCAGCAAGTTTCCATTTTGTTTTGAACGGATTTTTCAAAATGATTTTCGAGTTTCGTCGTGCACGGTCTTATCGAACATCGTTTATTGGGATAATAGTACATTTATATATATAATATATGTAAGAGCAAGTTGCATCCGTACATTAGAAGAGCGACGTAATATATTTATAAGGATCTTGGTCGTGTAACGACGAACAGGTTTACCGTACACACAGTGGCCCGGAAAACTTTTCTTTGCGTACAGAAATCGCATTTGCGAACCGGTTTATATAGCCGATCGCACGCTGAGCGCGAGGCCCCTATTTACATGCGGTACACACATCGTGTGTGCATCATATAAATCCCCAGGGGGAATTTTCTTTTCCGGTTTTGGCGCGATAGCATTGCGCGCCGGTGGGCGCAAGCGGGACGAACGACGATCATCCACCGCTACCGATATTCCCCGCCGATATCACCGATCGTGCAAATACGGCTGGATACCTGCTCCCATTATGCTTCAACCTTCCCCACCGAACGAAGTCATCGCCGGACTCGTTTTCACGGGAAATTAGACAATTCCGGTTTTTTCGATATTCTCTTCGGTCAAGGTCACGACAAGGCGTTTCAAGGTCATCGTAGATTCTTCCAAGGTTACGATAGGTCAAGGTACTTTGGAAAAAAGGGCCTTTAATGGGAGGGGAGTTGGTAATTGTAGTCCTTTGAAATGAACGGTTCAATGAAAAGATTTTTTTTTTTGAAAATAATTGATAATAAATGTGACCAAACCCAAACAGAATTTATTTTTACAATAAACTCTCCATAAAAAAAATTTTAAACGAACCTTCCTCTCCCAAAGGAGACAATCGAAATTTTTTTAATAGACCTTCAAAGCTCAATTTATTCTTTTCCCCCTCAAATAAATACTTCTGACGTTCGAGAGTCTAATCTCTCGTGAATCAGCCGAGAAATTTATTAACCCGGTGATATAACATAGCAGAGGGCGCCTGAAGGAGACGATCTCTCGTGAGCGATATTCTCCGGACGAAAAAGTTTCCTCGGAGGATATTTAAATTACCATTCGTCTTTTTAACGCGAGCAAGAAGTCAGGGATTTGCGCACAATTTTCATCCCCCTTAACCGTACACCCGAAGTCCCCGAGAAAAGCAAGAGATCGGATTGAAAAGAGGGAAGAAAAGTTTGCGGAAGTGCTTGTTTATCGTGAAACGTGAGTTCCAGCATCCAAAATTCTTCCTTCCATCCCTTATCGTACAAGGGCTGCGCGCTCTGCTGCAAATTTTTTTTTTACCCGCTCACGTTTATCGGAAGCTCCAATTGAGCTTCTAAAGAAAAAAACAACTAAGGAAAGAAGATAAATCGGCTAAGAAAAGAGAGAAAACGAGAAAGAGGGGATGAAAAAAAAGAGTTTAAAAAATGAAAAAAATCATTTTTTAAAATAAAACGAAAAAATGAAAAAAAAATAAAGAAATGGAGGAGGTTTGAAAATCGCGAGAAAAGGGGAAAATAAAGTTAGGGGTTGATATAAAATGGGTGAGATTCAGGAGAATATTAAAAAGGGAGGGAAATAAGCATCGAAATTCCATTTCTCAAATTCTTCGTCTTGGAATCACGAATAAGATCGCAGGAGGCATACGCTTCCGGTTTTCTCAAATTTCATTTTGTTCAAATATACTATCGTAATAATCGGGTACAAAAGTTGAGGGCGACAAGACGCGGCTTAGGGGATTCAAATTTCATTAAAACGATGCCAGAAGTAATAGAAGATTCTCCCTTCTCCCCTCACCCCTCTACGCCCCCAACGACCATCTCGCTCCCGAATGAACGAGCGAACGATCGAGAAGGGATAAGTAGAAAAGTCTGCGAACGTTCAAGCCGAAGATTCGGCGAGTCGAACGACGATCGCGATTGAAAACTCGGAGACGTAGAAACGTCAAATTTAATAAAAATCGGCTATACTCTTGGAAAATTGAGATTTGCGAATGCGAGGAATAAAATTGGAGTTAAAGCGGTCACACGAGTTATGCCGACACTTTCGAGGTCTATTTTGAATCTTGGGGATATCATTGTAATATTCAATTGAACCTCGAGTAGGTTTTTAATACTCCACGAATTCATTCGTTGTTTGTTGAGCAATAGTGAACAGCAAAAGTTGATCAAATTTTAAGTTTTGGCTATTTATAAAATTTGAATTATTTAAGTATCTATATATTCAAGAATTTATCGATTATTATTCAAATTATATATTTTTTGTCTAGAACTTTTATTATTTTCAATATTGAAATAAGGTCATATAAAATGTTCTTTTCAAATAATTTCCTTCAATCTTTTTTTATTCGAAGGACTGTTTTTCGTTATCTTTAAATGGTAATATCACTCCGGTTTGTCAATCTTTTCCAATAAAAAAAAAATTCGTTATTGCCAAGCCCATATCTCAATTGTCCAAAAAATGAGAACCTCGTCAATCGACACCCTCGTCAAAAATATATTGAAATTCTCTCGTATTCCTGGCCCTCAACCTGTCAACAATTTCACTCCGAACTCTCTCAAAAAAAAAAATCAATTACGTCAAACCCCTCTTCGTCTCTTCCTTCCCAAATTCACGATCTATTTTTGACCTCGACGAAAAAAAAAAGGAAAATCAGAAAGGACGTCTGGAGCAGTATCTGTCATCTGCGAATAATTTTCGCGAAACACCATCAAAACCACGTCAGCTCGAGCAATATATAATTGACAAATAACTGGACGGATTTCGAGGCGGAAAATACACATCGATCGCGAGGTTTGCGGGAGGACGACCGCGAGATCGCGTCAGGTAGAAATTAATAAATTATACGAGTGGAAGATATAGTCTGGAGTGGACGCGAGAACGAGTAGATATGTCCTGTCGTGAACGAGCCACATGTGGAATAACAAACGGGGGTCATTGATCCGTGATTGTCGTATCGGTTACAACGACCAAGTGCAGGGAAAAAGCATCGATGCTCTCGTGAATTCATCGAACCTTACCATTTACGAAATTCGTATTTATGGGGGTATGAGGAGAAGGTTGGACTCGGAGGAAGAGCTGGGAGGAAGTAGGGGAAACGAGGGGTTGGTAGAATTTACGGGGTTGGCAGGTTCGAAGGGGTTGGCAGGATCGAAGGGATGGAAGCTTGAGGGACGAAGGGCTCGTAGAACAGCAAAATTGCCAATAAAGAAAATACGACCAGAGTTGTATAACTCGTGCAATCAGCCAGAGGCAGTTCGCCAATAGTGTAAACGCACAAAATAAATTAACAATGATAATAAAACGTCCACCTCGTGGGGTCCTCCAACTCACTCATCGATGAACATCAAAAATAAGCAACGAAGAAAGAGTTCGACGACCAGCTGGCGTCGATGTGTAGATTAATTTTCTAACGAGGTTTTTTTTGTCATTGATTAGAGACAAAAAATTGATAGTAAAATTGATACGTAAAAAAATATTTTTGGAAAACCAGCTCTTGATGAATGTACTGAAAAGTAGAAAAACAAATTTTGGTTTTTTAGCAAGCCACATATATGTGACTAGAAAGTAAAAGCTTGGGCCATAAGGGTAGTTTTTTTTGGCGAAAAAAAGGTTGAAGTTCTATCATGGATAATCCTATAAAAACTGCCTCTGGTTATTTTTAAACTACATTTTTTGTTTCTTTTTTTTTGGAAAAGGATTTTCGTTGGTCCAACCCTTTTGCAGCCATCAACATCGCAAACCGGAAGTCCGATGCAAATCACCCTGTATATTTATAGGGACCCTGGTTGGTGCAACTAGCCGGTCGGTTCACTCGCATTGCCACCCATGCAAAATCGGTTTCCATCCCGTTTGCGTTAAACCCACGAGCCGTCATAGCCTATACCCGTTCCGTCCGTCCGTCGACTTCGCGAGAGAAACGAGGGAAATACGCGCATCTGACGGTACGCACTCCCCCGTGTCATATACGTAGTACCGGTTTGGTAAACCAATAAAGTGTATGGTTATCGCGATCCTCTCGATGTTGGTTCAACGGTGCATCTCATTCGATCCGATGCTCATTAAATCTACCCGTACGCGTTCACCAGCTCTTTGTTCGCATTGTTTTTTAAAGCTAATAAATATATGGAGGACGTCTCTACAGCTCGATTCCCCCAAATAAAAAATCCCTTGACGTTTTATTTTTATCCTCAATTTCGAAACCTTTTTTCATTTTAAAAAACGAATTGGCTCGTGGTTTTTTTTATGCAAAAGGATATGTGAAATATAACATTTTTTAAATATAAAATTTTCTGTTTTTTTTTTTTGACGATACTATCAGTTTATTCTAAAATGTGATAGAACCTGTTTTTTAGATTATCTCATTTTCAAATCCTCCTAAACAATTCATTATTATTTCTTTTTTTTAATACATAATTTTATCGAAAACGAAATTATTTGCATAAAATATCCCAAGGTATTTTAAGTCAAGTCATCCAGATTTGCTAAAAAGTTGAAAAAAAAATTAAAATTTAGTTCAATTTAAACTTCAACCTTGAATAACTTTCGAAAGAGTAAAATTATCACGAAACTACAACTACCCTTTTTTATAGAGCATTAAATTCCCTACCAGACCACGTTTTGGCACTGTTCCACGTGCACCCCTTAACGAGTTATAAAATGCAAAACCAGCAAGCAAAGTTTTCTCCAGGAAATAAAAATCACGATAAATATTAATATGAAAACCAAGGGCTCATATTTTACCGAGTGTTTCATTACCCCTTGCTGCAACTACAGAACAGAAAAATTGGAGAAAAATGATCAATTATTTAAAAATTCTCTTGATATTCATCACAGGGGCAATAAACGGAGGGTTTTCCGAGGGGCATCAAAGGGTCCAAATATGGCGACGATCGGATATTCACGATCGTTATGAGATTGAGATGAAGGGTTGAAGCATGGATGGGGGGAGGGAAAAAAGAGGAAGTCGAAGCAGCGTGCAGCACGTCGAAGCGTCAAAAAGTGAAAGAACCGCGTGATTGCTAATAAAGCTGACGTGTCGCAGAACAAATATGGTACAGTGATAGGGGACTCGTTGGTGACTCGCAGGCTCGTTACTCTCGAGGGTATAACGATCCTGCACAACCGGCAATAATGCCTGCTCGATTCGACTATTACTTTCACTAATGACAGCATTGAAACGAGACGAATGCTACCTGGGTTTTGCGACGTACAGCTAGAGAAGAAGGAAGCTGTATGTCACGATTTCAATTACCTGATAACGAGAAAATGTTTACAATACTTTAATATTAGGTGATAAAACGTTAACAAGGCTACCTTGGCACAGGAAGACAAAGTGACAAATTCTCTTTCTTTCGTTCCAAGGGAAATCGAAAATAACGTTGAAATCCTAGGACTGCAATGTTTCTTTGATTTTTATTTCATTATCAGGTGTCACTAAAATTCTCTAGAATTCCAGTGGATGAGACGATAATTGATCAATAGAAGAAGGAACTGTCGTCAGTCCTGACGAGTGTAGGATGATTCCATTAGGCTGGTTCTCCAGTCATTAGGTTAGGCCAAAATCTCAGCAGTCGTTTGGCTCGGTTCAGCAAACCATTCGAGTGCTTCCAAAACGTTTCTAGGAGTTGAAAATTGCAGAAGCTTCGGCATGGTAATTCGAAGTAAACGAGGATTCCTGGATGTCGAAAGACCGAAGACTTTCAGTAACCTTCCTAGCTTGGGATACGTACGGAAGCTGATCCAACGGCACGTTGCTCATAGACTGAAAACAAATCTCCTTCCGTGTTACTCGTGACGAAGAGGTTCTTCGAAGGTGGTGAATACACGGATGGAAGTTGGTCCATTGGAGTTTGCCGGTTTTCCAGGAGGTTTGCCATTCGTGGCGTGAGATGCCATAAAGTTGCGGTTGTCGACATGGAAGAATAGTACATGGAAGTGGAAAGAGCGAGAGAGAGAGAGACGTAGACACACGTGTAGGGACATTTCTCACGGGCGGGGAGGCGGATGGTTGGACGTCATATAGAGTGGTCCAAACGAGGCACGTAGCGAAGAGAACTCCGGCAAACCGCGACGACAATCGACGCTCTCTAGGTATGCAGACACAGTGTTCATACTCGTCAAGGCGGAGAAAAGCAATTTGAAGGCTCTCTCGTTCGCGTCGAATGGCGACGATGTGAAACCGTTGGAGGAAGAGAGAATGGAACGATTGAAGTGCGCTTGGACGCGCGAGCACACCAGCCAACGGTAATAGTAATCATAAAGCGGTACATCACCGTGTGCAGGTGCTACCAGCAGAAACGTCGAAGGGAAGCAACAAAAAGAGCATCCCGCGAGGAGGGCAGGGAGGGAGAGAGGAAGATCAAAGAAAAGTGTACAAAGTCGTGAGACAACGGATCATACTGATGGAAGTTCCGTTTGCGCAGCGACCTTGCCGCGGAAGTAACATCGGGACTTTCAATTTCTCTTCCTTGCTCCGAAGGAATCGCAAAAATTGGCGCGTCACCTCCCGTCAAAGGCTTCCTTTTCCATCGGGTAGTTATAATCGTGGAGACGCGGAGAATCGTACAGCACGGCACAATCGTCCGTACCACGAGGTACCAGAACTCGGACGAAGAGGATCGTTGGTGCACCTGGATCGATCGCTTTGTCTGGCCTGCTCCCATACTCGGTGCGAACCGCCTTAACGTCCGCATTCTCCAGCCTGAGATTTGATAACGCCGAGCCGAAGGAAATTCTTGGTGGTTCCTGCACGACGACGCCCACGATTCTACCTCTGGGTATCTTCGTAGGAAGAACACCGGCACGAGTCCGGCTTGTATATATGGCTACGAAAAACCATGTGGTACACGTTGCCCCAACGACTAGGGGGTCCCGAAGTTCGCACGTGTCACGTGCGAGCCAACACTCCAGGACTCGCCTGGGCACATCTAGAATCCGTTCTGCGTCCGGCAAAGAAATCGGCATCACACCGGCTGCAAGATCTTCCGTCTGTTACGAAAGCTTTTTCGCCTCTTGCTCTCTCAACACGAAACGCGTCGAGATACGCGCTTATCTCGCGAAGAAGACTTATCCTTTCAGGATTGAAAGATACTATCTGGGTTCGCTTCATAGTACACGATCCGGACACGTCCCGGGCGGTCGCCAGGAAGAGGAAGAGACCAAGATGAAAAAATCTGGCGCTTCTAGAGACCTGAAGAGGTTCCAGCGTGATCGGTTGTTGTTTAAAGTTGCAACGGTTAAAAACGCTTCGAGTCCCTGATTGGATGTTGAGGCTGAATAAAAATTTCTAAATGGCTCACGTTTCACTAATCGCTTCTTATTAGGAACGAGAAAATCGCGTCTTGGATGCCTAGTCGCGGAGGCCCTTTAGCAAATCTATGCAAATATATGGGTGAACGTGCTAAAAGAAGTGTACGAAGTTCACGAACCGAGAGAAAGAGAGAGCTAGACGGGAAGAGGAAGTGACGAGAGTTGCGTATTTACAGGGTACTCGTAATGCCTCTCCGTGACAAGATCTTTAATCCCGATTGAAACTACCAGAGGGAGGAGATGATAGGTAAGACGACTTATAGACGACTAGCACACACACGCGACACCGAATCTCCTTTGTACGGTTCCTGATAAGGTTAGTTCCCGGGATCGAGACCGAGGAAGATAAGAATTTACCGGAGCGGTATAGTAGAGAAGAGTATGGTCCGATGTCTCGATCCGAGGCTCGTGTGGACGCGAAAAGATTAGCGGAAGGAGTTGGGAAGAAATTCTCAGCTGGAATCTCGTGTACGCGTCATTGTGTCGATACAATGACATTTTCTACGTACTGTACGCACACGCGGTATTTCAACAAATGGGACGGACCTGAAAGTTATAGATGATAACATTTTGATGCGAAAAGTCCTGAACGACATTTCTCTCCGATGCGTAGTTACGGAGATATCAATTTTTCACTATGAATTCCTGATACAGCCAATCCAGACGGCGCGTGGAACTGAGCGCTCCGCCTCCTCCAGTCGGATACACATAGTGGGGGGCTGTACCGCGGCGCGGATTGGTTCTCGGCTGTTTCATCGATAACTAATAAACCGTTCGTTGGAGAAAAAAAACCCACAGAGCTGTTTCTCTTCAGACGTTTGCGTTCTATCGATCTGTCTAGATTGGCGGCCCGATTTTTGTGACACCCTTTGTAAATATACTCGTAATGGCCGTGTGACGTAGTATTTGGCGTGTACGTGTGGTTGAGCGACGACCCCATCTACGGCGCAGCTTGTTCATAAACCCAGTCGATATAAACACGGAAGATTTAGCCACGGGGATGTTGAGGGAAGTATTTTAACGACACAATGGAAAGCGCGGCGTTGTTCGCATCACCGCTGGTAGGGGTGGTACGGTAAGATAAGAGCCTAGCAGAGCCTGCAGCCATACCAAAGCGCTGGGGAAAGAGGAAATGACAGTGTACGAGCGCGAGTGAAAGGTCGGATCGTACGTATTGTGTGTACGTGAAGGTACTACGCTCGACAAACTGGATGATGCTTCGTGCCATCAATCTCTGACGTTGACACTACACCGGGGGTACTTGAACGACAGAGTTTGTGGTCCCAGGTCCCGTTTCGCCTGGGCGCATAATAACGGCCAAACTTTAATTATCACGTTACTTTCGCGAATGGAGTAGCGTAACGCGAACAACGAACCTCGACTAGCCGTGAGGGTTCCCCGGCATCCGTTACACGGCTCGTGTGACTTGGCAGCGATTTCAGTTGGCGGACGTACGGAGAAGACAAGACGCATCCGCGGATGATGATGATGATCATCATCATCGCGAGATTCTTTTTCGGAACTCTTCTTGCCACATCCTTGATGCACAGTCTTGAATATCCGTGGGATACTCCGTCCGACCAGTCAGCTGATACTCACCCGGACCCGAAGATTGATAACTCTATTGCTCAAGCATTACCTCGTCCATTCCAGCAATCTCTAGCGAACTCCAAGCTTCTCCGTTCCGAACCTAATCGCAGATTGCTCTCCAGCTCGGAGCTGTGTCAACGGTATTGTCGTCGAGCTATGAAGAGCCCAGAGAGGATAGTCCCCCGTCATCTAAATCCTACGATTCTCACGTAACACCAGATCCCCTAGGTTGGATTTGTCGCGTATCCTAATAGCAGGGCCATTGCTGAACGTGTCGTATTCCCTTCTAACCAGCATTGATAATGTACCACTCGTGTGTAGCCGTTGGGAATAGTACTGTCACGAGCGTGACAGTAAAGGGGAGCAACGACGCATAAACCAGTTTCATGAATGTTCGAATCGCATTTATCTGGCTGCTGAATAGCGTGTGTGTCGAGGATCCTTTTTTTCTTCGATTCGTCTTCGGTTTATCTATGTGGATGCACGCGTCGTACGTCCTCCGTTAACGGACCATTAAGGGGGTACCGGATCTAGTTGTTCTCTCGGGTCGTAAGTTTTCCCGCTACGAAAGCGAATCCTCCGTCAAGTATATCGTTCCGCTGGCCACGATCTACCACTTCGAGTACACCGGAGAAGCTTTGCTGCCTGAAGCCCGAGCGGGATAAGCAACAGTGTGCACACAGCCTGTCGACACGCGGGGACGAATAATTACGAGTTTCCGATCACCGAAGATAGACTCCACCGGCTGGAGGATGGCTTTCCTCGTCGAGTTCTCGCGTTACAGCCGGAACCCTGTTTGATCACACGCGGCATCACGACCTACTCAAACACGAGATGTATTCAGGGTCTCTTCCTATCAGACCGAACTTTGGAGAACTTCCATTTGCCATTGGCTCATTCTTCCGGAGATGCGGTGATGTTGTCGTCGTCTTCCGGGGACACCCTTTGAGGCTTCAATCAACGTACATGGTTCCGGGATCACGATCATCGAAGACTCGTACGACAGCACCAACTTTCCTATGACGTTGGAAACCAACGAGCGATACTTGAACGCGATAAGTAATATTGAAGACGATGGCTTTGATGATGCACGAAGGACAATCGCTCTTCGGAATTGTTCGCCACGACTTATAAAGGGTGTTCCACGTAAGAATGTCATCCGTGAAATGGGGAGTTGGGAGTGAAGTTCTTAGTCGATTGATATAAGCATTTACGGTTCCCGGATCAACCCCTGAATTGTTATTAATTTTTAAAGGAATGTTTTTATACCTTGAAGATAAATCCACAATTTAATTCGCATTTAACTCTCCATTTCTAGGGAAAAATGTTGAAAAAAAATTCCTTAACGGTTTTTCGCATTTTCCCCGTCTAGTTTTGCACTTTCGGCAAAAACTGTTAGATTTTTAATATTTTTTTTAATGGTCTATTTTGATGTAATTTGATCCCCTGAGCATGGATCCATCATTAATTTTCCCCAAAACCCAAAATTTTCATGGAAAAATCGTAAAAAACTAAAAACACGATTTTTTCATGAAAATTTTGGGTTGTAGGGAAAATCAATGGTAGATTCGTGCTCAGGGGATCGAATTACATCAAAATAGACCATTTTTTAAAATATTAAAAATCCAAAATTTTTTTGCATTTTTGAGGAAAAAAAGTGTTTTCACTAAATCATCGATAACTTTTTTCCCTTTAGGATCTGGCACCCCACTCTGAGCTCAATCTCTTCGTTGTGATTTTCTCTTCAAAATGCTTTTTTTAAAATTCAAATCCGATGATTTTTCGATTTTTGGCAGAATTTCAAAGTTGGACCAT
>JAPYZJ010003032.1:0-38210 GCA_030522765.1 Ophioninae sp. B BG-2022a | reverse complement strand
TCTCTCTCTCTCTCTCTCTCTCTCTCTCTCTCTCTCTCTCTCCAGTATCTCTCGTTTCATCTCATTCTCACTTGCCCGCACATCGCATACTGCATAACCGCAGTTCTCCATCCTCTGTTCTCCGTTTCTTCGAGGGATTACCAACCATCCAGATTTGTATAGGTGTATACGTATGCGTGGTGAGTCAGGGGAAGCAAGTATGCGCGTAGAGATTCGCCTATCTAGCTCCCACGCTGCCCTCCATCCCCCGAGGTTATTCCAAACATGGCGACCATCCTCTCGTCACGTGGTACGCAAACCCTCTTCTCTTTATCTCCGTCTGTGTTGTTCGGCCCCTCCCCCCCCCCCTCCTCCAAAACCCTCGCCTACCCTGAGTACTCCAAGCTAGGGGATGATGCAGTCGGCATGTTTTTCCGGCGGGCCCTCCCGCCGCTTCCCTCTTCTATAGCCTTTTACTACGTTAAAGCATAGTACTGCCTAGTCTATGCCACATTCTACACACACTCTCTTCCCCCCCACGAAAGAAAGGGAATAACCCTGATAACGTTTACGCGATAAATCCGTAGGGGCCTCTACACGTCTACCTTCAATGTATAAACCTCAAGGCGTATACACAAGTTCCCGTGTACAAGCCGTGTATTCGACAAACGCTTCCACCATTTTACTCGGTCAACACATCGAGGATTCGCGTCTGGTATTTCGTCTGACCTCAAACTCCCCTTGACGCCCTCAATGCATTTGTGTCGCTGACCCCTAACTGTCCTCTGCTGGAGGACGCTCGATGAAAGAGAAACGTATAGGGAGGGGAGGGGAATGGGAGGGGGGAGAATAAAGGATGGGTACAAAAAGGATGGGAGGGAATACCAATCGTGTATACACTCGGTAATCAGCATTGTTTTAGCACTTACTTCATTCTCTTCCGACCCACTCGAATTTTACCGCTAACGTTCTCTAATGCTTGATGTTACGCAAGAGAAACGATTTTTACCCCTCAACTAGTTTTTACTTCGTGTTTTCGTCTTCTTCCGGTACAGAGGTACCGGGACCCTTCGAGCTGATACTTCCCGGTTCGATCACGGTCGTCACATCAGTTTCGTTCTAGCCAATTTTCAAACCTCTATAGCGATTAAACTATGGGTGCAGAAAAGTTACAAAAATTACTGAACTTGCATCGATTATTGTAGATAATACACGAATGATTTATGCGTGAGAAACAGAATGGCGAAACATCGAAAAAACCCATGAGTAAAGTAAAAGGAAGAATATGCATTTTTTTACTTGAAAAATCATAACTCTGAGGATTTTCAATGTTTTTACCGGAAATCTGAATCTGATACTCATTAGATTTTTCCCAAAAGGACCCTTTTGGGAAAAAATAGCAGCTTGGTGCAGGGTCCAAAAAAGGTATTTATTCTGACCTGTGAATAGGATGGATTTTTAGAGGATGTGGATGCTCCGAATTCTTAGCTCATGGCGACACGGATCCCATTCAAAATCGGAAATATTGGGTATCAAGGCTCAAAGTTGATCGAAGATTCTATTCAAGATGACTATGGAGGTTTAAACTACGAATTTTTGTCATTTGCACCCTCGGAATAGAGCGGTTGAGTAAACCGAACGTGGAGGGAAGTTTTCGTTGCAAATATGTGTAATATCGTTTCCATTGGGCCTCAATCTCTACCTCGAGAAGCAGAAAATATGTATATATTTGCGCGATTGGATTGGCGTTGCGCTTTTTTTTACACTTCGAATCCACCGAGTGTATAGAGGTTAAGTTTCATTTTTCTTTCCCTTTTGTTCCTTAAAGATCGCGAGAAAAACGAGCGCACAGAGGGAAAAACCCTTTTAGGTTGAACAATGGGACAATGGGGGGTTGCGAGACCGGATAACCTGATCTCTTCTTTCTTATCTGTCTCGTTTCGTTTCTTCATCTTTTTTTTTTCTCTTTTCTTTATTTTTTATCGCTTTCATAGAGCACCGGCGTTATTCCACTCATCCGAGTATCGTTTCATCCTGGTTTGTCCGTTTTCCCTTTTTTAAGGTTATATTCGATCGTCCAACAATGAGAATAAAAAGAGGCGCGTGTACACACATGGAGAATCGAGGGGAGGAAAAATAGTCGGAGGGATCGTAGCCTCGCTATAACTCTTCAGGTTTTTTTCAGTCTTTCATCGCGACCCAAGACTTCGACCGAAAGTAAACGCTCGGTTAGCAACAGAGAAATAAACAAATAAAAAGAAAAATGGAGGGGAGTCCCGATGAAGCGGCTGACGTTGGCAGAAAGAGAAATTGCACTTGGATTCGAGCTCTCCCATCCACCTTCTATGTTTATATATCGAAAATGTACAACCTTCGACAAAAAGTATTAGTCATACTGGAATTTTTCTATCAGGACGAAAAAGCGAATATCTCCGCGATATAAAATCGCAAATCGATTCATCAAACGCCGTTTTCAACAGTACGAGAACACCTTTGATTTGGAATTTCGTTTATATTTTTACGATTTTTTGTGTGTGTGTGTGTGTGTGTGTGGTTCTCCGTTTTGAAAGTGCTGGGTTTCCGACGATTTTCGGAATTTGAATAATCGCGCGGAGGACTTTCAAAAATGTGATATGAAAATTGAGAAATCACTAAACAGTGATATCCCAATGTTTAGTTGGATGCTTAGCAAAATATGATTTTTTTGTTGCGGTTCCAAAATTTCGAACTTTGACCTTGTTAAAACGGTACATTTTTGAGTTTTGCGTTGCGAAATCAACGAAAAATGACTTTTCCTCGCGTTTCCAAAATTGTGAACTTCGACGTAATTAAAAAGGTACATTTTTTAGTATAACATTTCAAAAGCACCAAAACAACGATTTGTCGTTGCGTTTCCAAAAAAGGAAACTTCGAATTTTTACTCTTGCATTTGGAAATCGACGAGAAATGATTTTTCCTGGCGTTTCTAAAATTGCAAATTTCGACTGAATGATAACGGTACATTTTAGAGTTTTGTATTGAGAAATCAACGAAAAACGATTTTTCCCACTGCTTCCAAAATAGCGAAGTTGAAAAATGCATGTTTTGAGTATTTCGTCGAATAGAAAATGATGGGTGAAGACAGGTCGCTCAATACTTTCGACCAAGCCTGTAAATGTGTAAATACTTTTACGAAGATTGGCGATCTAAGTGTAAACCGTAACCGAGCGTATCGAAGTGTATCGGTACGTTAGATTGAGGGTGGTAGTTGAATCGGTCGATAACGTATTTTCTTCATCAAACGGTCTCTCTCGGTGCACCGGTGTTTCAGTGACACGAAGGTACAGCTGTGTTATACTCAGTTAAAAATATACACGGTCCGGGCAAAAATCGATCCCGAGTGCTCTAGGGAATCGTGTTACATCGGACGTTGCCCACGTAAATCGTTACCCTTCGTATCTTTCCAGCCTGAATATTACGAGGGCCATTAAGAAATTACTAATGCCACCGGAAATACACGAGCTAAGTGTGTTATCGATAGGCGCGGTAATAACTTTGCGCCGATTGTATAATCGGGCACTCGGCTCAGTTCCAGATGGAGCGAGTGATGACAACCGGAAAACGATTGGACAACCTCGTACGAAACGGGATTCCTTCGAACTCCCCGATTGCGATGAAAGAGACGACAATTACTCCCGACGTTAGAATGTTACTTTGAAAATTGACCAAACGAACTTTCGAAATCGCTTTTCACCTCGGCGGTTTATCTTTCGATGAAAAATCGGGTATTACCCTAGATTGTCACAATTACGAAAAAAAATACAAATTTTTAGAAACACTGATATCACTTTAAATATATTTTTTTGATAAACCCAAACAAACCCAAACAAACTCAAACAATCTGCCTAGATTGTACTTGACAATTACAAAAAAATATAGATATTTGTAGAAACGCTGGTATTACTTCAAATATATTTTTTGATAAACCCAAACGAACTAAACAAATTCGGAACTTTTAACCTAATTTCAGTCCCTTTCCGTAAGACCCAGTTAAACCGTAATTTTTTAGATGGTATTTGAGGTTATGTCAATTAATCATTATCCAGAGAAATATCCAAAAATATCCATGGTAAAAAAATATAATTATAGAAGTGAGATTTTCATGAATTTATATGTGAAAAAAAATTTGATAAAAGTGAGAGTGTCAGATTTTCAAAATTTTTAAGTAAAAAGTGAGATTAGTCGCTTCAGGTACAACTAACGAAAAAAAATCATGCGTAAAGTGCTATCCCTAAAAAAATTCAAATACCATAAAAGGCTTCTAAATTATACCTTTGAAGATTACTTCTGTGATTATTCCATATATTCATCAGAAGTAGAGTCATCCAATTACAAGTGGCAAATCCAATATTGGAATTGTGTAGAAATACTGAAACGGAAACGATTTAAAAAAAAAACACAAAAATATGTCACTTTTCCAGAAGCCATTGTCTCGCAAGCCATTTTTCCCCCACTGAAATTAAAGCGCTGAAAAACTTAAACAGGGAGGACGAAATAGTTGGGAGGACGAAAAGAAGGACGAAAGAAAAATAGATATTCGAATGGGGACGAGGGCAAAGAATATCGCTGTAACGCTGAGTGGTATTCATATATCGTCGTTTTCAGCCTCCTCTGCAGTCCTCTTTCTCTTATCTCTTTCGATTTTCCTTCCGGCTCGCCACTAACCTCTCTTGATTTTCCTTTTCGTTTCTTCCTTACCCATTCTCTTTTCATCGCCGTCACTCGTCTCTCATTTCGCTAGATTCTCCCCCCCCCCCCCTCCCGTCTCTTTCGCGAATGGTTGAAAGGTTCGCGAGTTTTTGCATTTTTCCCCTTTTTCACCTGTTTTATTTTATCTATTTTGTCAGCCACCCTGGCTGACATGGCGTCTCTGGGTTTCTTCGCAACTTTATCGTGGCGAACAGTATGAAATTTGCCATCCGCTACCTACGTGCACCTCCAACGGGCACGAAGTAAAATAATAAAAATAAGGTGACTTTTCAAATTTCCCGGGCTGCGTGCGTTTGATTTTCGTTATTTCTTTCGGTTGTTTGGGCTTGTTACACGTATCCCCAACGTGTGTCGACGTTATCAGCCGTTTTACATGTTTGGTCAGTTTTTTTTAATGGATAGTAAAGGTTAGACGCGTTTCGGTGTCCTTGGGGATTCGTTCGCTGTCGAAAACGACAATGCACCTGGTCACGCCTCGTTCGCTTCTTCGTGATTTCGTTGGCGATAAACAACAGCGTGGATTCACGCCTCAGCCACCGTATTCACCGGACTTGGCGACGTTTTTTTCTTCCCAAAAGTTAAAAGAGTCACGAAAAGAGGGAGATTCGGCATGATTGAGGAGACTAAGACCGGATCGCTGGGAGAGCTCGAGGCCGCACCAAAAAGTACGTACTAGAAGGTGTTTCGAGGATGGAAAGAGGCCGGGCACGACTCTGTTGCATCTGAGGTCGATCACTTTGAGTATAACCGGACATCGATGAACGGATAAATATTCTTTAGAGACTTCCAATATTAATGAAAAATAACCGAAAAAAACAAACAAATCCCAAATATCGATAGATCAAGCGTTAAGCGTGAAAGCTTCCTTCATCGAGCAATCAGAAACAGCCACAATCGTCAGTGTCTTCACCGTGTCTTTCTTACTCTTTAAACTGACCAAGTTGATCATTTAACGTTGGATGATGGAATTCCGTTCACGAAGCGATCCCGGCGACCCTCGTTCGACTTCCGTCCATTTTCCAACGACGTCATCACCCCGCTGGCAGTCTTGTAGGAAAACTGGAACGCGCCAGGGCGGCGAACGAGGAGGACGGCGAATCGCTCGAACGCGAGGGCGATTCACAAACGACGTCACCGACCGAACGAACCTACAGAACCGAGGGCGAACAACGAAACGAAAGTGATTGGATCGGGACCGAGTCCAGCCTGAATTATTCATGCCTCCTTTTCTTTCGGGTCTAAATCCATTTTGGTACGAGCAATTTGCGAGTTGTACCATAAAGGCTCTCTATCCTCTGTATTTACACCGGTACAGTAGAGACATTGCCGAAGACCGAAAGAGGAGTTTGATGACCGAGGGGGGGGTAGAAATTCGCACATAGATAGCTGTATAGACCGTAAATTTTAGCCTGGTATTCGTGTGTATGAAGCTTCGAATTTTCAGCTGTTTTTTCGGCTTTCGTGGCCCCTTAAAGGTTTCCCTCCCATTAAGGCTTCTTACCTTTGACCTATCGAAAACACGTTTCCGGAACTCCAAGGAACTCCGGGCAACTTTGAGAAACTTTGGGGAACTTGGGTTTTCAAAGTCTACTCACGAAGACACCGTTTCCTGTGTCAAACGCCCTTCGATTTTATCCATTTTTGGATAGGTATGGTATTTCTCTACGTTGCATGGGGGACACGTGTTGGGCTTTATTGTTTTTTTTTAAAGGTTTTTAATGGGTGGAAGAAAAAATTTGAAGCTAGACATAAATGGAAAGTAGGGATAGAGAAAAACAGGGGTAAAGTTAAAGGTAAACTGGGTATAATTGGGGCGTCGAAGTTTGAAATATTCGTAGCGAAATGGAAATAATTTTCTTCATGTTACATTCATGTCATCTTTCATCTTTCATCTTTCCATTCCTCATATTCATGTTTTCATTTTTTATATTTTCGTCTTTCAACTTTTATCTTTTCTCCTTTTCATCTTTCATCTCTCATATTTTAATCTTTCATCTTTTCATCTCTTCATAAATAGAATTACGAATAATGAAAATACAAATGCCGAAAAACCGACAAAACCCGCCCCAAAAAAAAGATTTGTTACACTCCAGTGGAACCCAACCAAACTTCAAGCCCAACAGTAGTACCCCTCATGGGGTGTAACGATTTACCTCAAGCAAAACGATTAACCATTCTATTCAATCCCCTTTACATCTCCTGGTATTCAGTGATAATAAAAGCGCGTTATCAGCATCAACCCGACAAGTTGACGATAAAATGCAACCGAAACCCCTCCCCCCTGGCCCTAACCTCTTCTGCGTAAACACGCAGAAGACGAGGACATTTGGATGCCTGCGCAGGTGAGTGTGCGCGTCAATACAGCGAAGAAAATGGAATCAAGTGTGTCTGTAGAGTATATGGGAATGAACGGCCAGGCCCGCGCGCACACACACACACACACAGGTGGACGGTTAAATATCGTCGGGTGTCACGTGCAGCCTAAAGCGTGACACATTTAGTTACGGTAAGTTCATGACACGAACCTGCGAGCTATAAGAACGAGCAACGACGAAGACAGAGAATGTTGAAAGAGGATGGGAACGAAACGCACACACGTACACACGTGTATACAGAAGAAGAGGAAAAACGAACTCGGGAGTATCCGATGGTCGCGTTCGTTGCTTTAATGCCTCGTTTGCACCTTCACAACACTTTGTACGTTTTTTTTTCACTTTTTTCTCTTTACTTCTTTTTTTATCACTTCGTACTCATTGCAAGGCATTTTTTTGCGCAGGTTGAACGGGGCCTCGAACGACCTTGTGGAGAAACGACCTTCACGGTTCACCCGGGAGTCGGTTGGGAGGTTGAACCCAACTTCGCAAGTGTTAATCAAGATCTAGATTGGTCTTGGTTACTCAAGGTTATCTGGGGTATAGTCTTGATTCGAGTTTTCTTGTTTTTTTTTTGTCATCTCGATTCGGGTGTGACTTTCGTACTTTCGTAAACATAACCAAACTTTACGAACCCCGAATTTTGCAGATTTTCTTTTCCTGTAGCATTAATTGGGCGAATTTGAACAAATGGATCGAAAAACTTTCGGTGGTCAAAGATTGGGGTTAATGGGGACTGCAATGGACCGTCCGAAGTTCGAATCATTGAATATCTGAATGTTTACTTCTTCTCGACTTTTTTTTGCTATATTTGATTGTTTGTGTGACCGATGTGATGTTGGTGGCGTTTGGTGAAACGATATTTCCCAAATTAAAAAATCTCCCGAAAGGTTGTCAAAAACCAAAAAAAAAGTATAATTTTCACAGAGACTCACCGAGTTGGACGTACATCTTGGGTCGTACGTTTTCCTGCCAGGCGGCGAGTCCGAAGCTGAGCATGGCAACGAACCACCAGCAAACGACGTGAAGTTGAAGATTGACGGGTCGATTCATGGCGGAGCTTCCTATCGATCTCGCGTTTATCGGGAAGATATTTAAAATGGTATTTCCCGTTTTCGTCCTGATGCGACGATGAGACATGTGGGTAACGGAAGCACCGGTATTTAATACGAGGGTTGAAATATCGTTGATCACAGCACGCACCCGCACCCAATAGATATCTCCCCCCTTTCGCAGTCGTCGTACAAACGAAACGAAACGAAAGGAAAAAAATTTCCGGGGTCACTTTGGTGCTCAGCGCAACGGGTTTTATTACGGATACTTGGCCAGCTATGAAACTCTTATGAACGGGTACAGATGTCCACATATGTATGTCGTCTGCTTGTGCGCCAGCTTTTCCAAGTATAGATACATATATACATTTGGGTATGTGTATATATAAATATATATGTATATATATTTACACTTTTCTACAACCCAAACGGGTTGAGTGCCTTCGGAGAAGCTCGCCCACCGGGTCGACCACGAACATCTGAAAGTGGGTTAAAAGAAGCGTTCACGCTCGACCGTTCCGCGGAAATCCAAGTTGCACACTCCAGCACTGCCGTCGTCAACATTTGCATACATACATACATATATATATATATATATATATATATATATAAACATATGCAAATGTATATATATATAAAGAAATATATATATGTACACGCACCCACGCACGCGCACTAGCTCGATCCCAACCGCACTCCACTCACGCACCGTGCATGTTTTTCCATACAATCACTGAGTCAGTCTGCACGCCGATAGCCCCACCGTAGGCACGATGTGTCGCCATTAGTCAGGCTGCTTGACCGAAAGTTCGTTCTGCTGTAGTCATTCATAGCCGGGCTCGGCGCTAAATGAGGTTAGAATTGATAATTCGTAGGAAAAGGTCTCATAGATCTTCACCCAAA
Organism: Ophioninae sp. B BG-2022a; assembly: GCA_030522765.1. Lineage (NCBI taxonomy): Eukaryota > Metazoa > Arthropoda > Insecta > Hymenoptera > Ichneumonidae > Ophioninae sp. B BG-2022a. Next base: position 29,155 of record JAPYZJ010003032.1, on the reverse strand, counting down.
TTCATTTACCCCAGGACTGAGTCCCGAAACATTCGAATTTTACCGCGCCCGGGAATCGTATAATTAGTGGCCGCTAAAACGCGAAGAATCGTATAATTAGTCACCGCTGGGTGGCGCGCGCGGGCGGAATCGTGACCGTTGGCTGGAATGGTTCACTGAACGCTTTCGGCGCACAGTTAAAACAGTTTTCTCGCGGATTCACCTCGGCACGATCGAAACCACGAACTTTAATCTTTTTTCCGAGTCTTCTTGATCGTATTTATATATATCTTTTTTACTTTTTCACGGATAACAAAACGCAAGACGGTTCGAACGAAGAGAATCGGTCGAGTGGATCAGTAGAGATTGCTTTTAGGGAAGTTTGAGAAACTGGGGTTAGATTGCGGACTCGGAATATTAGGCTTTTAAGGGACGGCTGTGAACACGCTGATTTGCGCACCGCCAAGTTTTTACCGCTTATTCGTCCAATGGACGGACTAAGACGAGCCTCCCCAACACTAGCGTTTTCCGTGATCTTTAGGTATGTTTAGGTCGAGGAAATCTGAAATTAGATGAGTGGGGAAAAGGACCACAAAGGAGAGTAAGACTCAAGGTCCTGAGAAATAAAGGAAAAACTCACGGAAGCTCGCGAGAAAAATAGTGTGGGGTCAGACTTGGAAACCTTGGGGGAAAACGAGTGGCACAGTTTTTCTTTTTGGCTCAAAAATAAATGAGGAGGGGAGGAGAGTATCGATGCTTGCTTCAGTTATACCGGAGCGAAGATTTCCTCACCGCAAAGTTAACCTTCTGATTTTGTCTTTTTGTTCTTCTTTCTTGCCCCGTATATCTGATCGCGTAGAAACCCAGCCGAATCTTCACTATTGGCCCAAACAACGATTATCTCCTCAAAGTCCTATCACCTTTGCCGGAAACCAGCGACTCCGTCAACCTGAAATGAAAAACCGAAAAACGTTCGTTTAACTGCTATGCCTTGAACCAAACAAAACCCAAACAAATTTAAGGGGTAGAAACCGGCAATATCGAAATACGTCATTTTATTTATAGTAATGAAATCATGTTATTAAATTATTTTTTGTATGTTACGATGAAATGCCTGTAGATAGCATCGTTGATTCCTTCGATAACCTGCAATATCAAACAGAACTTTCTTGAAACGATACCTGGATGGGTGACGCCCTAAACGTGCGCCCGATTATATAAATGTCTTGTTTTGAAAAATTACGTAAATATAAAAATGGTTTTAATGCATTTTGGCACCTAAAATGATGAAGATTGGTGAGTTATAAAATAAGCATTTCAGAACGTATCTATGTAAAATCGGAAGTACCATTTCTTCTCTCATATTAGATTTAAAATTAAGAATTTAAATGAGATTTGAAATAGCGAATTTTTATTAAATAAAAAATTAAGCATTTTTATGAAATTTCAAATCTCACATTTATACTTTTAATTAAGCTTTTAAATAATAGCCACTAAAATACCCCCTTGAGATTTAAAAATAATACCCACCCATCCACCAACACTCGCACATACACAAACGTTTAAAGGTGACCACAAATATGGTCCTTCAATCTTACATAGCCTTTTGAAATAGAGCGGTGCCCACTTCTGCATAATTATCAAAAAAAAAAAACAAAAATCGAGATACCGATAAAATGGCGGTGCACTTGAATCGCACTTCGGGAATTGCTCCACGACGGAACGTAACGCATAACTCTGTGCGCGTATAAAGTACGGGGGCAAGAGGGTGGGGTTGTGCGTGTACGTAACGAACGCGTTTTGCGCGTGTGCGGGTCCATCCGAAGCAGAACGGCGAGTGTGTTATCGTCGCTATAGAATTTTCGCGAGCGATCGAGCACGATGGGGTTCGTTCGGTCTATCCTCTCGAATTCTCAATATTTGCCGTAGCCTGGGATACGAAAATTATGTGCATCGGCGTATGCAAGCAGAAGAGTGAACCAGCCCGAATAGAAAATAGGAATCGAGGCGTTTGTGTATTTCATTCGAGCGTGTACACGTGTATGTGTACTCTAGGAACGTTCGTGGAGAGACTCGAGGTAACCGTCATCGAAATTCGTCGTTTGCGCATCGATGAAAATGATATATATATCCGAACGTAACCGTTTCTCTCGATCTCGGGCTAATTCGTATTTCCGAAGCGTATTTTTCAGGCTGATTGCACGTCGGATTGACAGATTGACAGATTTTTATGATCTATGATCTGTTGATTTGGTCTCCGCCCTGAATAGCAGAATAACTATAAAAATGTTCTCCAATATTCCAATGATAATAGTACTTATACATAATCAATGATGTCGGTGAGCGCAAAACTCAAAATAATTATTATATTTAGACGTTTAGTGTTATATCGCAGGTCCATGCCGATGTACTTTTATACCTTGAAGACAAATGCACCATTCGATTCACCTTGAATTCTGCATTTATAAGGAAAAATGTTAAAGAAACATTGTAGAAACGTTTTTTACGTATTCCCAGTCTAATTTTGTACTTTCGGCGAAAACTCGGGCATGTTTGTAATCAGCGACCAATTTACGATCGAATAGACCTTTTTAATACTCTTAAAACGAAAACAAAAATTGTCGGCCACTTTTCCGGAATCGGAAAGTTCACGGGATTTCAATAGGTCGTAGAGTGAACTTCTTATATACTATGGACATTCAATTCGTGTGTTTGAAAAAAATTTTTGCCGGACTTATATAATGGTATTGGAATCATATCACGGAAAGTCGAATTAAAAAATCGCAAAATTGAACCTTGATGTTTTGAATTCGTTATAAAAGTAGAAGGTTCCCAAATTCATCTTTTTTAATAATAATAAATAACTATTATTATCATTATTTTATTTATAATAGTAGATATCAGATGATGATAATACTAGTAATAATAAAATTAAATCGATAATAATTAACTAAATTTAAAAATGGGTCCACAAAAAATATCAACTGTAACAATGTATTATAATATTTACTATTGTTATTATTATTATTATTATTATTATTATTATTATTATTATTATTGTTATTATTATTATTATTATTATAATCATTGTTATAAAAAACATTGAGCCTAAGACAGCTCAAAATCTAATTACTTGAAGGTTTCCAATAAAAAAAAAACGAAAAATGAATAAACAAATGAAAAATCATTCGAAAGTCGAATGAAATAATGGCTGTGTACGATACTGGCTTTCCGATAGGGCGTTTGTTTAACGAGGTTAAAACCGGACTCGTGACGATGCATTCGTCGAAGGGACAACAACGAGATCGGAATAAAAGAATAAGGTTTCGAAACGTGTATAATGAGTGAAAGGCAGGGCCGGTATCCAATTAAGATTCATCGTTCAAATGCGACTCGTTGTGACAGGCAATTTGTATAATAATGCGTAAGTGTGCCAGCCTGGTATCTACCAGTAGACATTGAAATTCTCAGGGGTAAATTTCACGCCCGCGAGAGAAAATGGGTTTGCTTCGAGGCAGATAGTAATGCCGGGAAAGAGAGGGCGAAACACGACGTTCGCGTATATAGAACGAGTACCACAGAGGGAAAACGGTGTACAGAGGGAATTAATCGGAAGATGAACTGCCACGAAATATTATATATGCATTCTACCTTATTACGCATTATTATACGGTACTACGTATTTTCTATACCTACAGTGCAACGTTATACGTTGCGCATACATTATTATAGATCACTAGCTTTCATCCACCGACCGGGATTACCTTTGAAAAAGAAGAACAACGAACGAATAAGAAGAGTTAAGCAAAATGATGGAAGGTCATGTCCCGGGCAGAAATGCATGACAATGATATCTTGATCTCAAGGTCTCTATCTGAAATCTGAAGGTCTGCATCTAAAATCAGAACTGAAGGTCTGAGTCTTAAATCTGAAATCGGAAAATCTGAAGGTCTGAGTCTGAAATCGGAAAATCTGCAGGTCTGATGCTTAAATCTGAAAATCTGAGGCGGAATCTGCAATCGAAAAATCTAAAGGTCCGTCCGTGAAACCTGAACATCCGAAATCTGAAGGTCTGACTGCAAAATCTGAAAGTCTCAATCTGAAATCTAAAAACAACACGTTTCAGAAAGAACGAAATCGGAGATGCAAACCGGAAAACGCGTACGGTGCGCTATCGATTTTCGGGACCGCGGTGGGACAGGCCTGGCGACGGAGTTGGAAAAATCCAAGTTGCGCACCGTTCACTCAGCTCGAGTCTACGCAGCTGACGGTGCTTTTCTTCCTCCTGCTGCGTGCCGATCAGGAAACGGCACGTACAGTATTTGTTTGGGTTTGTTTGGGTTCGTTGAGCCTTTAAAACTGGCGTTCAGATAAAAATCCGTAATATTGTTTGTTATTTATGCAAAATTGCACTAAGCCTTATCAATAATGGAACATTAATTAATTTGACATTAGTAATAAGGTTCAGTTAATTAGCCAATTAAAAATTAGTTCATTAATTAATGGTACACTCGTGATGCACATATATGTTATATATGTACCTACACAATAAATATCTATGTGGGTCTAACACAGGCTTCTGATAAAAGAAAACTTTGTTAAAATTTCATTATAGGCTGCACATCGGAAAAAGTTCGTTGGACAAGTTTCGTTTGCAACATTTTCATTGCTAAGTTTTCGCAGGAAAATTGATGTAAAAAAAGAAGAAGAAAAAGAAATAAACAGAGGGGAAAAGATAATGGCATAAAATAAAAGAAAAGTTTGTAGGAAACGAATGATATACACATATATACATGGAAGTGAGGACAAACACACACATAGATTATGCCGAATGAACATTAGTTTCTCTTTTGATAAAAGTTGAGAGTTCAGCCTTCAAGGGAGAGAGAGAGAGAGAGTTAGATAGACCTGACCACTAGACCAACTTTTTTATGGTGCACATCGAGATGCCCGTCAAGAGTTAACAGTTAAAAAGATGCAATAGAAAAGTGTATAGAGGAGAAAGTTCAGTTTATTAAAAAAAATATAGAAATTTAAAAAATAAAAATAGTCATTTGGTTGAACAGCAGGTTCGCTTTCGTCTGGTGCAGGAGGAAGTGGAGGAGAGTTTTCAAACAAAATAGAGCAAACACAGAATAATCGCATATCCCAGTGAGAGTGGACTCTACCCCCTCTTAGTTTGTTGCAACTAATAAATTGGTACTTTTCTGTCCATATTCTGCTCATAAAGATATATTTTTTTGTTTTTTTAATACGTATTTCGCAAATTATTAGCATTTGACGAAACAATTTTTTTTTTTTTCATGCGTACTTCGCCAATTATTAGTATTTGAAGAAACTATTTTTGTTTTTTTTTTCATTCTTAGTTCACGAATGATTAGTATTGGACGAATTCATTTTTATTTTTATTTTTTTCATTTGTACTTTGCGCATTATTAGCATTTGACGAAACCATTATTGTTTTTCTTTCTTTTTTCATTTCATGTTTCGCGAATTATTAGCATTTGACGAAACCATTTTTTATTTTTTTTTTTTTTCATTTCGTGTTTCGCGAATTATTAGTATTTGACGAAAATTTGACGAGAATTTTTAATTTCGAGTTTTCGAGTTCTATTGCTAACGTAAAGAAAAGAAAAGTGAAGATTCATCAGGATTGAGGTTATGCTTTGAAAAATGTCGGGACAAAAAGGATTTGAAAAAAACGAGCCCTATCACTTTGCCGCCTTTTGTACGAATTTGGAGGATGTCCTCGGGTGCGCTCGACACGCTCGTTTATCTCCAAAGCATTTTCTCTCGCGGATCAATGTTACCCTCGCGAAAAAAGAAAAAACAGAACGAAAGAAAAAAAAAGAAACGAGAGATTGAACGGTAAAAATTCGTCTCTTGATACACGAAAGAGATCGGAATTTCATTTAATCGACAAAGAGAGCGCGAACACACGAGGGAACGACGACCGAACGGGAAAACGCCAGAAACAATCACAGAGGTAAAGAGAGACGAGGACCGAAAGTAGGTACACGGATAATGAAAGTGGAACAATTTATCGGAGTTATAAAATCAAAGTGATACAAAATTGAAACTAAATCTACATTTACACAGTCGCGATCTCGTTAAAATTTGTAATAAAGGAACTTTTTCAAAATAGTCGAAATACGTGTATTATAAATCTCTGGAGAAACACGCGTACGCGGTAGTTCTCCTCGTAATCCTTTTTCCACGGGCTTCGAGCTTGCATCGCGACGATACGAAGTTTTTCTCATTTTTAACGTTTCACGAAATAGTTGTTCCTTTTTCATTTTGATTTCTCAATTTCTGAATGAAAATCGTAAAATTATTGACAAAAATGAAATATTTTTTATCATTTGTAAAAAATGTAATGTTTCTTATTATTCGTAAAAAGATTAATGGGAAATGATATTGAATATGAAATGATTATTGAGTAATTATAACGAAATAATCATTTTTAATGATTGTTCGCTATTTATATTTTATGATTCATATTATCATAATTGTAATTGTGATTCGTAATTCGTAATCCAATTAAAATTACGACATTATAAATCGTTATAAACATTGAATGATCATTAAAAGAAATTATTCAGTAATTACTACACAATAATCAATTCAAAAAAAAAGGAAGAAAAAAATTAATTCAGTAAAATGAAAGTCAACTTTTTTAATTGGACAAGCGAAAATTTGGTTTAAAAACGATGACGTTTCCTTTCTTTAAATGACAGCGACAGGACTTTCCGCAGGGCGTCATAAAATTTTGTTTTTTGTTCATCCTTCCCCATGGGCGGTCTCTTCGTGAATGTATCCGTTTATTGCTGAAACGTGACGGTTTCATTGCTCCATTGCCGTGTATAAGGCTTGAAGCACCTGAGGAGCGAATTACGAGCGGTACAAACGGGCGCCCACATGCACACTCAGAGAAGAGTGGAAAACACTCGGAATTGAGGAAAACCGTCTGCGCAAGCCCCGGAATGAGGAAAAAATATACCGTTAAAAATTTAATGAAATATACGCGCCGAAGATCTCGAGGAAAAAAAACAAGTTTTCGTTTCTCGTGACGTATAAATGAATATTCTCCGGGGGAAAAGGAAGAAAACTGGGATGATGAAATTCTGAATTTTCAATTATTTAATAAATTATACGCAATTGAGATTGCTCTGATTTATTTCTGTAATAATTTCTCTTCAACTGGAACGTTTAACAATTCAATTTGCCGCAAAGTGGAAAATAGTCACTGCGCATGATGAATACGGTAATGAAATTAAACATTAATTAATGGCAGACTGGATGGCAACTCGAAATACCTTCGTATCCTAGAGCAGACGAAATACCTTATAGTCAAAACAAATCGAATTCAATCTTACTCGCTTCCTCTGTCTAGCAGGCTCGATTGATTGATTGATTGATTGATGGCCCAAAAGTGGATGTAGCTTTTCAAAACGGCATGCACTTTGGACGCGGTCCCAATATTAACAGAGATTTCTCAAGGAGTAACGGGTTATACGCAATTGGAAATTTCAAAAATCGAACTTTCTTCTCGCATTTTCCGAATGCACAAATATGTGAGTATATTCCCCGAAATTTTCAAATCGATCCAGCGAATACTCTCGGAAATTCACATATCTTCGTAAGGACGCTCGGAGCGCTACGAAGTAAGCCCCCGAAACTTCAAACGCGTTTTTCTCAAAACGGTGTTTTCAAAGTCGGTGAGCAAGATTTCTCAAAAAAACGACTCGACCGATCGGTCTCCAATTTCAACATAACTCTGTCAGATATATTCTTCAGCTATTGATCGAAGGAATAACAGTTCCGATCATTGTCTATATTTTTTTTTAAACGATTGAACGAAAGAAATTTTGTCGAAAATCAAAATTATTTCTTCCCGGAGCCACCGTTTCGTCGCAACATCAAATTTCGACTATTCCTTCGATCAATACCTGGATTCATCTATTCCCTGAAACAATCTTTTGGTTTTTTCATTTTGGATCATCCAAACCGGAGCCTACTTTGCTCACTGCCGGACACTTTTTTTCGAGGACCTCCAGGAAACTTCCTACAGCAGCAACGTTAATAGATATATTCTAAAATAAAAATGCTAATCTAAAGCTGAAAAATATCACTACACTGCTTAATACTTTTCGTTTTGTGCAAATGAAATCCTTTTCCACAAAAAATCGTGAAAAACGAGGTTTTTCGGCCTCGTAACTGCCTATAACTGGAACGTTTTAATTGTAAAAGAACAGTATGAACCCCTGCGTCTATCGATTCTCCAGAGCCTGATGCTCGATTTTTTGTCGAAAACTTAACCGGAGCTGAGAAAAGGGATTTCGAAAATTTGCGAGGCTGCATCGATTATTCTTTGCGTCCTCAAGAGTCGATCAATATTTTAAAATAGGTGAAAATATAATTATATCGGACCTCGTTTCATGTCGTCATATGGAAGAAAGGCATAGAGAGAGAGAGAGAGAGAGAGAGAGAGAGAGAGAGCGAGAGAAGCCTCCTGAATAAACATTCTCTCGTATGCGTCATCCATAGGGGAAACGCAGAGTACAGGACGAGGGTGTGGCGCCCAAGTTGTCAACCACGAGGGTGTGGGCAACAGACGCGTCATCCTCATTCGCATGTACATAGAAGTGCAGCGAAGAGAGCGAGAGAGAGAGAGAGAGAGAGAGATTGACAAAGATGGAAAACAAGGAAAGGAAACGGGGTAGGGAGAATTGAATCCCGAAACAAATGGATGAAAGTCGTTGAACGTTGCATTCGTGGATGCCCCCCCCCCCCCCCCCCCCCCCCCCCCCTTCCTCCACCGCCATCACCCACGCACTCAAACTCCGCCGCGTTTCTTCCATCGCCATTTCGGTCCCCACGTACTCGCCATGGCGCTGTTAAAGTTCGACAAACGTGTGAACAACGCAACAATTTCATCTCTACACAATTTTCTCTCTACGTCACATTCGATGTACAAAACGAAAAAAAACAATCATGCCGAATAGTAATTACGAAACGAGAAAACTTCACACCTTAGTTCCAAGCTTGTTTGAGAATCGTTTAAACTTGTTCGGTTGCTTCCTTGTTATTAACGACGTTTTTTTTCGTTCTAAATAAATTTGTTCAAACAACCTTGTTGAAATGGCCTTCAAACGACCTTGTTTGGACGAACTTTTTTAAAAGACTTTGCTGGAACAACCTCGTTTAAATGATCCTGTTTAGATAGCCTGCAAAGACCTCCTTTGAGCGAACTTTTTTAAAGCGCCTTTCTGGAACAACCTCATTCAAGCGGCCTTGTTTGAATGACCTTCAAAGAACCCTCGAATGGCCTTGGAACGGCCTTGCTTAAATGACCTTTGAATGACCTTCGAACGACCTTCTTCAAGTTACTTTTTTTAAACGACCATGTTTACACTTTACATTTCTTTGAAGCAATTTTTCACATCCAAGAGATATAAAATGTGTTCGTATTGAAGAAAAAAATTGATCTTGAAACTTCTAGTTTGGAATTACCATAATAAACAAAACGAATTGACAACAATAAAAAAAACCAATAAAAAAAATATACCGAAAAGGAAATGAATTTCTCATCATTTTTCAGTATCGAAATTACGGAAATAAAAATCGAATAAATGAATAAATAATGTTAATATGTAAAATAATGAATAAATCATGTTAACAAAATAATGTTTAAATAAAGAAAGTGAGGGTTCCTTTATTTCATGTACCTCCTTGCCGTTTTTTACATATCTCCTTTCTTTTATCTCCTCGAGTTCCAAATTCTCCTCGCTAACCTTCCATTGGTTCGTCCTTTTTCTGTCATTCCCTAGCCGCACTTCGCTAAGCTAACCTACCTATAGTGGGTCCACAGCCGAGTTAGCTACACTATACGGCATTCGCCGAGGACACGGGGAAACTGTGGAAAAGCCGCGCCGGTATCGACGGCCCTGTATTTGCCTGATTCTTTAGTGTACACACTTCGTATTGGAGTAGGTATCTACATCAGAGTCTCAGAAAAAACGGCCTCCGACTGACTGGTCGATGCGCCAGCCGGAGCACGGCTAAACGGTCACCGCACCAACTACCAGCCTCTCTCGATGCTGCTTAACTACGGTGATCGCCAGAGCCGCACTTCGACCGGCCAACCACCAGCGTCGGTTAATGTTTTAATATGTTTATTCGTTTTGTTTTTATCGTAATTTCGATACTGAAAAATGATGACGAATGCACATTCTTTTTTTGCATTTTTTTTGTACCCGAGATACGAGAGTGTTTTTGCACGAGCGTGGCAAAGTGCATTATGGCCTCGTCTTCCGGATGGCATTTGGCGGAGAACGAAGAGGAGCTCACAAAATTTAAGGTACGTTTAGTCTATCTCGCTGAAAGTGCATATGCGTCACATGTGCCAGTCATGTATTGTGTTACACGTGGAACCGGAGAGACAAGCCCGAGTCGGGCAAGGGGTACCTGCGAACCCACCGCAGGTACCCCATGGTCACCGAATGCCGCTGAATTTCAAGCTTTAACGCCAATTATTTTGCACTCCGAGCAACCATATGGTCCCTCTCTTCACTTCGAGAGAGCTATTGAAAAGTTGACGCTGTGACGACATTCATCTCGCACTTTGTCAACTTCGGTGACCCTCGCTTCCCCAAAAACTTTCGATATTTCCCATTGAAAAAAAAATTGAAAATAAACCAAAAATCGACTTTAAAGACAACGCTGACAAATTATGTTAAGAGGGTTCTGACGTCGTTTCAAGACGAAATGCAAGGAACACATATATTTATAAAAATGTTATTTTGTCATTCTTATTTATGTAAATTTGAGCAGAACTTTATTCGAATATATAATAAATTACTAAAAAATTATTTTTATTATTGAATCGAATAATAAAAATGTTATTTCTATAAACAAAATAACATTTTTGTTTAGTATTTGAATAATTCTTTATTTGAGAATTATTAGAAACATATTTCTTTAGTTTTCGAGAATGTTGAGCAAAACTTGATTCGAATAAATAATAAATCGGAAAAAAATTATTTTAACTATCGAATCGAACAATAAAAATCGGCCAAGTGCGAGTTGGACTCGCCCATGAAGGGTTCCGTAGCAGCAAGTAACATAATATAAAAGTAATATAATATAAAAGATCGATGTTTTAAAAAAACTATCCCAGTGATGGGTAGAATACGCAGTTTTCGTTTTCGTTGAGGGTCTTTAAATAATGTGTATAAAGGGTGTAACCCTTTATACACATTATTTACACACATATTATTACACATTATTTACACACATTATTTAGGGTTACACCCTTTATACACATTATTTACGATTACGATTTATGACGTATTAAAAATAAACTCCTTACAAGATCTCGTTCAAACTAATTTTTGGTGGAAGTTTGCATCGTAATGTACATTATATATATTTTTTTTTTATCATTCTCTTATTTTAGAAGTTACAGGGGGGGGGGGGGGATTTTACCACTTTGGAAGCGTCTCTCGCTCAAACTATTCAGTTTAGAAAAAAATGATATCAAAAAATATCGACTGGTGTATCCAAGCTTTTGAACGGTAGTGTATATATGTGTGTGCGTGTGTGCGTGTGTGCGTGCGTGCGGGCGTGTGTGTGTGTGTGAAAAATATCTAAAAAATAATAAAATAAAAATATATTTTCAAAAATATATATAGTAAATAAATTTCTTACGAAATACACTCGTCGTAAAATTCTTACTCCACGACGAAGCTTTACGTTGTTACTTAATAGAAAATTCATTGTGATGCTTACCTACTTCGAAAATCAGTCGTATGGAAATCCTTGCAATTAACGCTAGCGATGTAATGAAAAATTCCTTGTCTCCCATGCCGAGAAGAGATTGCAACGTGATAATAAAGTTGCGCTTCCGTTCGTCTCTAAAATCTCAGGTTGGGCGAAAGGTGAAAGACTACTGGGAGCAGGGCGGAGAAAAACCAGGGAAACACAAATGTCACTGTGAAGGATCAGCTTACAGTGAAGGGAGGGGGTAAGAAGAGCTTGGAAGTAATAGGAAACATCGCGATAAATCAGTAAAATAATGTAATGCTTTTTTTAAAAAAACAAATTTTTGTAAAATTTCTTTCAATATTCAAAAATTTACATATGTTTTTTTATTTGTAAATAATATGAGTTTTATCAACATTTTTAAATTTTTATTCGAAAACAATTAAAAACAATTTTTCGATCGATTACTTTCGATGGGAATTAATTGAAAAATCATCGAATTTGGTTTTTTCAAAATGTCTCAACTCTTTTATCAACACATTTTTCTAGATTATCAAAAATCGCTTTTCTTTGAGAACCAATGTTCTCAATCTGTTTTCTCCTATATATGCGAACAAAAATCAGCCAATAGGAAGCTAGAAATTTAAATGAAAAAAAGAAATTTCTTCGTTTTTGAATGACAGAAATAAATATATACCTCCATTGCAGAACGATTTATTATTTTTTTCCTACAACGTATCATTTCTTTCAAAAATCTAAATAGACGTAGCTCAACAAAGCCTAGCTATTTATCCAAAAAGTATCAGCCAGGAAAAAGTTAAAAAATGAGATTGAAAAAGGAATCGTTTTCTTCGTTTTTTTAACGATACACATCACATGTCTTCTGACAAAAAAAAATTAGTAAATAAAAAAATAATAATTCTTTTTCAACGCTGCGAACAAAAATTTTAATTCTTCGTTCCTCGAATCCATTAGTCATTCGTTTTCCTCGAGTTTTCAAGCACGTTTCCGCGCTTTTTAAAAGGGAGCTCGTATTTCCTTTCAGAACGAACGCGTTCGATCATTTTTCTCATATTGTTTTTTGCCAGCATGAAGTTCGATGGAAGTAGAAAGGGGAGGTTTATGAGGCCGTGTTTACGTGCGTGCAACACGTAACAACGGGCCTCTCTATATTTAGTTGAATTTTCTTATCGGGCTTATCCACTCGTGTATAGTAGGTGAAACCGTGTAAGCCTACACAGATCTTGAAGGAAGGGTGAGCCGTCGCGTCGGTGAAGTCCCGCATAAAACAAATGATGCACGTACGTACACGCGACTCACTCTTTATTTTCAACCCGCACAGGTGTGTACTCGTCTGTGTCTGCGATTTCCGTGTTTTTTTTTTTTTTGTACCATTCCGTCGAGGCTTCCGACCTCGTTCCCTCTGATTTTTCAAACTCATTTCCTGGCTAACCTCTTGCCCCGTTTCTCTTCCCTTTTATCCTAGCGCACTCTCGCGCTCGAAGCCTCAATGATGCATTCATTGTAAATCGTTCCCCATTCTCTTTCCTCCTTTATTTCTTCCCCGGCATTCGCCAAATTTCCGAATTCAACGAAGAAAAAAACACCCAAGTGAAAGGCCAACCGACGATAAATAAACTTCGAGGACCGATGGAAAATCGATCTTTTCTTTAACCTATCAAATTACGACGTTTCGTGATGAACGATGTGTTTTCTTTTTTATATTTTTTTTGTTTTGTTACTCGGAATTTTTTATAATTATTTTAGATAATTAAATTTTATTTGAAAAATCATCAATGTCGGATGATGAAATTTTCTTTTTGTCCCTCTATTTATTCCCAGGCGTTTGCCAAATTTCCGTATTCAACGAAGAAAACAGAAGCCCAAAAGACCAACCGACGATCATTGAATTGCGAGGGCTCTTGGAAAATCGATATTTTTTTAACCCATCAGATGACGAAGTTTCGTCGTGAACGATGAGTTTTCTTTTTTATCTTCTTGTCTATTATTACTTAGAATTGTTTATAATTATTTTAGATAATTAGGCTTTACTTGACAGATAATTACTTTCGAGTAATAAAATGTTCTTTTTACCTTAAATCTTATTGCCTTTTTTATGACCAAAAATTTAAGTCTTTTTTAAAATTGCGGTCGTGAATGTCGCGAGCAAAACGTTCCGGAATTCGAACCACGATAAATAATGTAACGTTTAAGTTTTTTTATAAACTATTCAAGAACTACTGTAAAAAAGTTGAAATAGAAAAAAAAACGAAAGAGCACGGACGAGCGACGAAACGCGTTTTTCATCGTGAATTCTAACCGAGGTTAACAATGTGGCCGATCTTGCCGATGAAACGAGGGTGAAAACTCCCTTAAGGGAGTAATCCTTCGAGCATCTAATAATGCACGGTTTCTTGGTATTTTCGAGAGCCCGGTGAAGAGCAACGCGAGGAGGGCAAATTTTATTTAGGCGAGGCAAAGGGGTTAAAGCCGGCGAGGCCCGAGAATCATGCGAGCCACGAGGAACGCGCGGGAAGAAGGGGCGGACGAAGCACGATAGACAGACGGAGTTCCTCCGTCGTTTTCGTTCCCTGAGTACGGAGGCGTCGTTTCCGATTGAAATTCCCTCGGTACCAATCAAATCCCTATTTTCTGCTTGCTCCTTGGCATGCAACGACGAACGAAAAGTCGAAGGGCGACGGGCTTCCCTATATACACCTTTATATATATGGGACATTCCATGCCGGTTCGACCTGGGTTTGACACGTCAACTCTCCCATTTCACGCGTAATTTTTTATTTTATTTTACTATCTCTGAAAGGAATTCGAGAATTCTTTCAGATTTTTTTGCTACGGTTTTACTTCACAATATGTTTTATAAACAAAGCATTAACGCCCAAATTAAAAAATCGGTCAAAAATCAAATAAATCCTGTGTCACATATCAAACACGGTGAGCGTTGAAAAAATGAAAGTGAATACAACGCGCTTTTTTCGAAATAAAAATGAAAAAATAAATGAGAGAGGAAAAATAAATAAAAGTGAAAAAGGACAAAAATTACGTGACATCATGTAGAATTTACCAGAATCTTTTCAGATTTTTTAAAAAATTTTTATGTTTCGTGGGCTATTGATTTTTTGTACAAATTCTTTTTTTATTTTGTTTTTTTGCGAAAAACGCGCATTGTTGGCCAAACGAAACGCGCGCCCACTTTTTTTCAACGCTCACAGTGTTTGATATATGACACAGGATTCTTGTGTTTTTTTCCGATTTTTAAATATCGGCGTTAATTTTTTTTCTAATTATTGCGAAGTCGAATAGTTCAAAAAAAATCTGATAAAACTCTCGAGTGCCTTTCAGAGATAGTACCATAACATAAAAAATCACGGGTCAAATCGGAGAAATGACGAGTTAGACCCAGGTCGAATCGGCATGGAATGCCCCAGATATATCACGTCACTTCTCCGATCACCCTATACATATGAACATATGCATACGTGCTTATATGTATATGCATATGGACACCATGTACAACATAATATATACGTAATATAATATGTATATATGTACATATTTGTAGATGGTGTCAATATTTGTTAATTGGTTGTGAACATTTTCGACTTCCCCGGCCACCTTCCCGGAATCTAAAAAGTCACGAGATTTCAAAAGGTCGTAGAGTGAGCTTCTTCTATGCCATGGAGATTCAATAGGTGTGCTTGCAAATGCTTTTTGCCGAACTTAAATAATCGCCGTTCGAATCATATTGATATCTCTTGTAGGTTTCCCGAAAAGTCCACTTGAAAAATCGCAAAACGATAGGTCAAAAGACGATATTCGCAAGATTTGCAATAATCGTTGGTCCAACTTTGAAATTCTTCCAAACATCAAAAAATAAATCAGAACTCGATGATTCAGAAAGTATTTTGAAGAGAAAATTATAAGGACGGTATTGAGCACACAGTGGAGTGTGCTCCACTGAAATCCTAAAAGAAAAGAAGTTATCGATGATTTAGGGATTGGGTGGATATTCAAAAAAAAAAAAGAATTGAAAAAAAAAAAAACATTCGAGACTGTTACCTAGGCGTATCGAAGGCTTCTCTGTTCGAAAGCGAATTCACCACCCATCTCCTTGGAATTAGCATTTTTCACGCTTTGCGATATATTACATTAATATAATGTCATATATGATAATAAATATAATTGCAAAATCTATAATAATATCGATTGCAAATCTCAAGGAGATGGTGCTGTGTATAAGGTGCTGTATATTAATCGTATATTAATGGTGTATATTAATACAACAGCAATATACATCATGGTATTAATATAATATTCAATTATATTATTATTATATTATATTAACAGTAGACGGAAACCTAATTCGAAGGTTCAAAACTCCAATTCGGAAACACTAATTGAAAAAGTTGAAGCCATACCAAAAATAATTTAAAAAAATGTTCCGACATGAAGCATCGAAATTTCCAGCCACCGTGTATGCCCATCGCGTCGAGACTCGCGATTGTTATTTCGAACATGCACGGAGCCCATCCCAGGCCAAATAAACAGTCTCGCTGCACTGGCGTTCGTTTTTTTCCTGAAATATCAATACCAAGCCCTTACGTGCATCAGGATGCTCGAAAAAGCCGCTTTTTCCAGATTTCTCTTTTATTTATTGTTTCCAAAACGCTGATAAAGACAACGTTGATAAAGAAGACACGGACCGGAGGGGTCACCCTCCAGGTCCCTAGAAATACAAATAAACTTCCGGTTTGACATAAAAATACAAAATGGCGTCTCAGCGAGTGGCAGAGAGCGAAGGCTAGATGCGTGCGAGACGGAAAGAGACGAGGCAACCTTCTGTCAACCTCCCGCTAGCAAAAGGGATCCGAAGTCACCGCTGACCCTTTCTATCGTCTGGCCTAACATCCGGGCATCACTCGGGCATCACTCGGGCATCATCCGGGCTCCTGGAATTCACCACTGTTGCACCAGGTTCGTTCGAAACGATAATGTGACTTTTCAAATTTTCCGGGCTACGTACGTTCGATTGTCGATTATTTTTTCGTTTGCTTGGGTTTGGTCAACGCGTCCCCAACGTCCGTTGACGTTATCAGCCGTTTTGCATGTATGGTCAGTTTTTTTTATGGATACTAAGTTTAGAGGAGTTTCGGAGTGCTCGACGATTCGTCCGCTGGCGAAAACGATAATAGGTACAACTGGTCAGCCATCGTATTCACCGGACTCGGCCCCCCGCGACGGTTTTTCTCTTCCCAAAAATTAAAAGAGCCGAGAAAGGCCAAACCAGAGATTTACCGCGATTTATGAAACTGCAAGGGGAACGCTGGGAGAGCTCGAGACCGTACAAAAAAGCGCGTATCGGAAGGTGCTTCGAGGATTGGGAAAGCCCTGGCACGAGTCTGTTACATCGGAGCTCGATCACTTCGAAGGGAACGAATCAGATATCGATTAACGAATAAACATTCTTCCGAGATGAATAAAAAGTCGTCACCGTATTTTTCGAAAAAACAATAAAGAAACTGAAAAAAAATACTGTTCCCCAAATGGCATCAAATAAACCTCATTGTAGAGGTAAATCGGGATAAATAAAAAAAAAACGAAAAATTCCCCACTTTCTTTCGTCCACAATCCTCGTACACGAAAATTCGTCCCTGTTGAAAAAAAATACACCCACACTGAAAGAAGAAAGGAAACAGCGAAAATAAACGAAATGGAGAAACAAAAGGAGTAAAAGTGGGAAGGGGAAGGAGGGTAGGAGAGAGACCTGACAAATTCATCTCGATTCTCGGAAATTTTCGAAACGCAAAAAACGAGACAGGACGACAAAAGGAAATCCAAGGGGAAGAAGCGAGAGGGCAAGAGGGAAGAGGGAGGAAGCAGGAAGAGAGACCGAATGCAGAAAGGAGAGACTGGCAGATAAAGAAACGAAGAGAGGAGAGAGAGAGAGAGAGAGAGAGAGAGAGAAAGGAATCCCTACGAGTGTGCGTGCGTACGGAGAAATCCGCATTGCGGTCTGCTACCCGACAGAAGCCACCATAGGGGATGAACAGAATTTTCACTCCGAAACAAGTATATACGTACGGGGTACACAGTCGCCATTCGTCGTCCTTTTGGAACTTCCTTTTAGTTTTTTATTATTTTTATTTTGTTTTAGACGTTGCATCGATCCAAAAAAGCGATATTTCGAAATTCCATCTTTTGAAACATTCTCTTACATTCGAAAAAATTGAAAACCAAAAAAAACCGTCATCCTTTTGGCACTATCGTTTATTCTTTTTTATTTAGTTTTACACGTTGCGACGATCCATTTTTGGAATAATTTTGGTAATTCGAGAGGATGAAGGGCCAAAAAAACCGTCATCCTTTTGGAACGACCATTCATTTTTGATTATTTTATTCTTTTTTTTATTTCGTTCCAAACGTTGCACGACCCAAAAACACGATATTACGAAACTCCATTTTTAAAATATTCTTTTTAATTCCGAAATGTTGGGATTTAATGAATTAATGACTGTCGTATCTCTTCGGTAAGGGATGCAGAATTTTCCCGGACGTAATTCTTAATTGCCGTATTATTAGACTATGCGAAAAAATCAATTTATTTTCTAATGAAGTGTGAACAACAGTTCACGAGGAACTGTTGTTCACACTTTTTTTACCGACCGTAGACAAAAATTACCCTCGGTGGGTAACCATTTCTTTTTTTTTGTTTTCTACGAAAATATTTATTTCCTTTTATTCTAGGTTTTTTTTTTGCTCTTTATCAATCGACAAGGACGCAGTTTCCGTTGATTCTGTTTTTTTTTTCGATGTGTTATTCCAGCCCGAGCCGTATTGGCTGGTCTACGGA
This sequence comes from Ophioninae sp. B BG-2022a, assembly GCA_030522765.1. Lineage (NCBI taxonomy): Eukaryota > Metazoa > Arthropoda > Insecta > Hymenoptera > Ichneumonidae > Ophioninae sp. B BG-2022a. The sequence goes on along the minus strand of JAPYZJ010003032.1, from coordinate 10,545 downwards.
AAAGACGCGTTGAATGCAAATGCAAAAAGTGTCGGGACGAGGGTGGACTTGCCGGAATAATAATTCAGTGTTGCGAGCAGAGCTCTCGCGGAAGAAACCAAGAGGAGAAACATCCGGAAGAGTGCCCGAGAGTGTGTCGAAGGGCCTCTTCACTACGGATAAAAAATTGCTTTAACTTCAACTTCAACAAATTCAGGGTTTAATTCTCGGCGCAATTAATTTACGCGCTTGCGAAGAAGCAAAAAAAATCAAACGAAAAGAAGAAATAAAAGCCCTCTTGTCATTTTTATGTTTATAGGTTATATTTCGTTTCTTGGATTTTTGTTTTGTTTCTCCACCTTTTAAAATCGAGAAAGATTTTTTGAATTATTGAAAATTTAAAAGATTCTTAGATAAGTTTTTTTGTATTATTGAAAATTTAAGGACTTTTTTATTATTTTTTAGATTAAGGGCGGCGATACATGTAACCGCCTTAATTTTTACCGTTTTTTGAGAATATTTTAAACTGGGAAGGAATACCTGAATCATTTCGAAACTTTGTAGGGTTATTTATTATATATTGAAGTACAGAAAAACATTTTTTTTTCTTTTTTTTCAAAATGGCCGCCGTGAAAATAAATCTGCCGAGACCCTCTCGGAAAAAGACATCAATTTGCGGGTGTTCTCACATCTCGTACGATGATCCGAAATTAAAAAAATTACATTGTACGTGTTCATAAAACATATATCTTCTAGTTAAACAAAAAAAAATAAGAAAAAGTAAAAAAATCGTAAATTGGCACACCTTAGAAAAAAAAGTTCGATTTTTTATCATTTTTTTCAATGGTTTTTTGGTAAAAAGGGTTAATTTTTGAAAATTTTTTTTGAATATTTGAAGCTTAACTAGAAGCTATTACTATAAAGTAGACGTGTAAAAAATTTCAATGGAATCGATTGAGAACTTTTTGAGTTATCCCACCCGCAAATTTCAAAAAAGTCGTTTTGAGAAAAACGCGTTTAAAGTTTTGACACACAGAAACTGTATGATTACAGTGGCTTACCGACTAATCAGCGATTCGTCGGCAAAATAACGGCAACAATGGTTTTAAGTATTTGACGGTAACAATGTAGTGGTTGTATACCTAGAATTTGAAAGAGCGCTTGTGGTTGTATACCTAGATTCGAGCGCTCACTTGCAGACAATAGCGCTCAAGCGCCGAAATCGGGCGAACCACTTAAATGAGTTTTTAATGTATAAATAATGATAATTATGTTTTGAAAATTTACAGGCATATTTTTAAGAAGATATTCTAACGATTTATGGAAAAAAAATCGTTTTTTTTTTACATGTATCGCCGCCCTTAATGGAAAAGGAGATTTTTCAAACTTTCAACTCGGAATCTTCAGTGCATAATAATACATCGAAGGAAAAAAGTTCTGAGCTTCGATGCGAAATATATTCCAGCGAATCCTGGAATAATAAATGAACAAAAAATAATCCAGCAAATTGTGTTCGTTTTTTTTTTCACTTCGTGCTTTTATCGTTATCCTAAAGCGCGAATGGAAATTGCAAATCTCTGATAAGAAAGCGCGGAAACGTAGAGAGTATTATCGCAGCTTGAATCAACGACAACATAAAAACTGGCTATTAAAAATGAGTTTTCAAAATGACTTTTTCCAACGTTTTTCATTTCTTGTTTTTTGTTGTTTTTTTTTTTGAAACGGTCATCCGAGTCAACGGGTTTGCGAATTCTTTTTCCATCGAAGCGAGAAATTTCATGCGCCGCGTCACACCGCGATTGCTACGGATCTCTCGAATTCAATGAAGATATTTCATTTTCGCCCGGATTTCATCTCGTCGATTCTTTCATTTTCTAGCCTGCGCACCGACCGCTTCTTTTTTCACTTCCTCCTTCCCGTGACGTAAACAAATCTTAACCCCCTTGGCTGTAAAGTGACAGTGAAGCTAAAAGAGAGAGAGGGAGAGAGTGAGAGGATATTTCAGGCACGAGAAGATGAGACGAAATATAAATTCCTGCCTCCGGCGGAAATTGTCACGCTGCTTTCGCACCCGGTTAGAAACGTGCTGCTGTTTGTCGAGGATGAAAATGTTCCTGGCCTTACGGTGAGATTTTTTTCGCCCCCATACTCCTTCCGCTCTTTCTCTCTTTCTCTCTCTCATTTCTCTTTGGTTATATCACTTGTGTTGTTTCGTCATTCCTATTCGTTTTTAGTTGGCAGAGTTTATTACGATGTTCGATTTTTTTTCATTTTTTTCTTTTTATTCTCATGTGTTTTTTTCATTTGCATATTTAATTTCTACTTAAGTTATTTAAATATTTGTATGTTTATTTACGTTTCTTCCTCATTGATATAATCCATCACAGTTTAGTTATTTTTGTTTCAGTTCGTTTGGGTTTCTTTGGGTTTACATAGTTCGTTTCGACGTTTACGTAGTTTATTTGTATTTTACTCTCAATTCTCAATTAATTTTTTTGTTTATTAACAAAAAAATGTATTGTTTGTTTTTCATTTTCCTTTTCTTTTATTGTATGTTTTTTTAGAGTCGCACGACATCATCATCGTCATCATCACCTCTCTCTCCCTTGCTTTTGTTTTAGTCATTTTAGTTCGAATATTTATTTCTATTTTTCTATTTATATTTCGAAGTTTTTTTTGGATTTCAAATTTTTTAAGTTTTACAAGTTTCTACGTTTTTCCATATTGTAATTTTGCCCGACAGGGCAGTAGGTCATGATAATCTATATAATCATCATTTGTTTGTCTATCTCTCCGTCTCTGCCATCAACGGTCGCGTCTATTTGATATAACAACAATGAATTCAATTAGGGAGTCAACGCACTCTCATAATGATATTATAATCCGAGTGAGACAATCTTCCCCGACTTTCGATATTGTTCCGTAAAGCAGTGAATTTTCCATTCACTTATTAGCATCTACGTGAATCATTTGGAATTCAATATTTGCAAGATCCGCATACGCTTATGACCCGAACCACCCTTTCAACCACGATGTTCTTCGTAACGTGGGATTGAAGTTTGACGAGCTTCGAGTCGTCGAATCGTTCAAACGCAACGGAATTTATTTTATTTCCTCGTTTACAGCACTTTACTTAGTAATTTCATTCCAGTTTACTTCCTGGTTCGAATTCTCAAAGTCTAAATGGGACCTAAAGAACCATAGTGTTATTTCTCATTGCTTTTTAACGTTGCAAATTTCAATCTCACGAAATTTGCTTCCCTGACATGCAACATTCGTTTGCTTCCTTGTACTGTTTTTTTGACAATTTTCAGTACGAGAATGTCGTAATTTTTTTAATTTAGGAATTATATCACGAAAAATTGTATGAAGCGAAACATTTTTTATGATGATAATAATAATAATTGAAGCGAAAGAATCAATTGAGAAATCAATCAATCAATAATAAAAAATCTAAGAACTCGATCGAATTAAGAAATATTCTTGCAATTTAAAAAAAATGCATCAATAAACGTTTCTTCTTCATAAATGTACCGCACTCAAAATATGAACGAAAAAAAGGAACAAAGAATTAAAATTTTCTTAATCAAAATAAGAACTGTCATTTTTCATGATTATCTTTCGTATCTGAAACGTTGCACATAAAAATTTCAGACCGAACGAGGATCCAAAAGAAATTTGCGTTACTTTCGTGGCTGGAATTTACGGAAATAAATCAACGTAAAATTGGAATTGGCAAAAAATTGTCGAACGTGAAAAAAAAATGCTCATTTGTTCCCAATGTTGGAAGCTTCGCCGTCGCTTCTTGCGACCTGCTAATTGGCAATTCTAAAAAAGCTTTCGCTTTTTTAGAACTTTGGACGAGAAGAGAAAAAGGAAAATCGTGCGAACGGAAGGAACATATTTTTGGCAGTTGATCCGATTGAATCCCCGTTAGGTAAAGGGTTACGCGGAGATTGAATTATTATCAATAAGTCGCGAAGTGGATCATTGTAAATTGGTAGGGCTAAAAAAACGAGCTTATTCGGAGCCCACGAATAGGCGACATTCATCTTCGTGACGCGTGACCGACGAGCAGTAAATTATACACACACGCCCGCGCATACGTGCACAGTCTATATTGATGAATTGGCTGAAAGAGTGCACAAAGCGTAAGCCGGCTCGTCTGAATTATGACAGGGCCGAACATAGACAAGTCACTCGTACCGACATCGGCAACCAACCGTTTTCCATCCTTTCGTTAGTTCGGTACATACTGATGTGAAAACTTGATTGATATTTGTCTTTCCAATGCCATTACGTTTCTTATATCTATATACATGACTGGAAGAACGAGACCGACTGGCCCATCAACGCCGAGCTAAAACCGCCGAAGTTAATTAGATGAAACTTGGACGGTGAGTTTCCTGTGTGACGAAAACACTGACTCGCTAAGACTTTCACAAAATTCTAACTTCCCTTAAGAGGGGGGGGGGGGGGGGGGGGAGGGGGAGGAGGACAAACCGGAGGATATAAATTTGTATGAAAATCCGTTAGTTTTTTAAGTTATATCCGTGAAAGGCCGTTGTTCGAATTTTCGGAAAAACGTTTTTGGAAAAGCGACCCTTAGATAGACGAGTGAATTTTTTCTAGATAGAACGATGTAAATTTCTATGAAAATTCGTCATTTTTTTTCAAGTTTTATCCATGAGAAAATCCGTGTTTCGTCTTTTCGTTGAAAGTCAAGAAGCGCCTGTCAGCGTTGTCAAAGCATCAGCCCTTAAGGGGTAAAAACCGGAATTCCCTATCAATGGAAGTTCCTTCGTGTTTCGAGCAAACAAAAGTGCCCAAAAGCGCTATTCAACCGACAAATCCGGAACGAAACGGATCGGCCTCGCAAAGTCATTCCTCAAGGGGTCGAAGAGTGTTCGAGAATTCGCGCTCGACGAAGAAAATGTCGAAGACGCGAAAGCAAGTTTGGAAAGAAAAATAACGAGTGTCCTATATTTGTAAAAGCATAAAAAAATGTATGCACTTCCGGTCCTCGAATCTTGCCGAAAGAACCCCTTAAGAAAAGTTGGAAAAATCGTATAAATAATCGGGGTTGTTGAGGTTACGAGGCGGAGGAGGAAAGTCAAGAGCGGAGGGATGGGGGTGGGGGGTTATCGATCGGAAAACACAACCACAAAACGTCCATCCTCTCTTTTCGTTCCGTCTCCCACTCGGCTCCCACTCGGCTCGACGCATCGCGACGAACGTACATGGGGGGGTAGAATTTTGAAAAAGTAGCCGTAACTCGTTGCTCTGGAGAGATGATTAATATATACGCGCAAACGTATATATGGATATGCGCGCGGGTTCGAGGTCAAGCGTTTCGTCGCAGGAGACACAAGCTCGGAGGAAAAATGAACAGTAAGCAATCCCGATATAGGGGCTGCTAGAGCTCTCTTCTCCAGTCTCGAGATAAATCTCTATGTAGTTTCGTGAATGGCTGTGTGCGCGCGCACACGCCCGACTCTCCGTGTATCCGTGAGTGTACGCGGAAGAGGACGGTTTTCTTCTCCACGCGACTCTCTCGATCGTACATCCGGGTGAACAAGGGCGACAGTCGAAATTTAGCCGAGCGTTAATAATCGAGTAACGAGAGAGCCCTCTGTCTCTGTCTCTGTCTCTGTCTCTGTCTCTGTCTCTGTCTCTGTCTCTGTCTCTGTCTCCGTCTCCGTCTCCGTCTCCGTCTCCGTCTCTCTCGTTCTCCGAAATGCCTTGCTCTTTATCGCTCGACTCGTCATGACAAAAGAGGAAACACAGTCGCGAACCTTCGCCCCAAACTTTGTCAATCGACAAGTGAATTTCGTTCGAATAACCACGCGAGTAAGAAAATCTACAAGCCCAGGGAAGAAGAGCGAAACCCCCCCGGCGAGATAGAAAAAAAAAGGAGAATCGTCGAAAATTCAAACGGTTCGAAATTGTTTCGCCGGAACTCTCGTAATCCGGGGCAAGTCAAGACGAGTCGACGCTTCGGCTCGAAGAACCCGTGAAAGCGAAAAAAAATCAAGTTTCATTTCGAATTGGCAAAAATAAAAACGAACGACTCGGATTAGTCTTGCGAAATATCAGGAGCGTTTATTCGTTATGATGTTTTATAGAGTGTTCTTCGTATAGGAAAAGATCGAAGAAACGCGACGAAGGAGTCTCGTTGAGTGGTGTATCGTCGTATCTGTAAAAGGGATATAAAATGTAAGGGAAATATTGAATTCGGAGTAGACTGACCGCAATGCAGTTGCTTCGACGCCAGAAACACGCAGGACTTCCCTCCGCCGTGAGAATCGCGAAACGAGGGTTGAACGCCTGCTAATGCTTCGTCGTTCGGCGAGCACAGTTTCTCCCTTCCTGATACATTCGCCTACTTCACCGCAGTATACTTGTATCACGCAAACGGAAAAATTCACTTTTCTTTCACGTTTGTAACACTGGGAATAAATCGGAGATTTTTTGACGGAGCGAGACGCGTCTTCCTTTTTCACAAGCGTCGGGGCTCTCTTTATCTTTCCGCTTTTCCTCCCGATGCGCTTTCCCCCTCTGTTCGTTGTTTCGATCGACGGTGAAACTCGCGACAGCGTTCCGGCCTCTCTTTCTCGCGCGTTCCCTTCTCGCTTTTCACCACTCCCGAAACCGAACGAAATAACTAAAAACCCTTTTCCCGTTTGCGCTCTTGATTTTTTTTAAATATTATATACATATATTACGGTTTAAACCGTCACGACTTTTTCGGACACGCTGGGGGACCTACCCGAATCGATGTGTGGGATGCTACAACACTTCCCACCAGCTGTCTTTTCATTCTGCGGATGCAGCGAAGCTTCGTCGCCACCTGGCGCCGGGACACCCGACTAATTTCCAAAGCGCCGCCGACTCTCGAACGCGCCAATCTTTGAATCCTTCGACGCGCCAGAGTTCATTGATCCGTTGATTATTTTTTCTTTTCTTCTATTCGGAAGGTAGGATTTTTACGTCTTCGCTGTATCGATACGAAAAGGTCTTATTCCACAAATACTTTTTTTTTTAACCAATCAGCTGTGTTGAAAATTCATTTTGTAAATTCATACTGATAAGTAAATTATTATTATTAACCCGTAAAAACGATTAACGGGCAGTTTTCAATTGCAGTTGATCCGCGATGAAACATCATTATATTTAACTTCTAATTCTCAATCAATTTAAGCTTCAAAGTGATATTTTTTTAAACGCTTCTTCAAACGTTTTCAAATAACCAATATAGAAGATAAATATTTTCACACGTTTGCCAATACGACTTGTTCACGGTTTTGGTTTGAAAATTCCAATGAATTTTCCATTTTTGAGTTTTGAGCAATGTTTGATTTTTCAAATACGACGTATCCGTGAGTACCTCGGAAAGCAAAAGAAGAAATCACAATTTTGCTACATTCTCATTGCTACCGATGATTTGTCAATATTCTCATAACGATCGAATGAAAGCAATTTACCTTTTTTCTCCATGGCCTATCGAATGGCTGTCAATTGTGATCCGAGGACTGTCAAATGACTGTCAATTGTAATGCGATTACTTTCAAATAACTCTCAATTGTAATCTGAGAACTGTAAAAACTGTCAACTATAAACTGCGGTCTGTCAAAACCGTCAAACACGATCGCGGAACGCGACAGGTTCTAATTTTCAATTATAATCAATATTATAAAAATCAATTATTATGACACATTCTCTTGGCTCGTTTCTTGTTGTCACCTTGATTAATCGTTATTTATTCTCATTGTAAGATAATATTTACATCAATGTGAGTGGAACGCAAATCTGGCTTTTAGCGGGTCGGGCGGGCGGAGGGAGGGGGCATATATTTTTTTGTAGTTTTCGCATTACCAAATATAATACTTAATAGTTTGTATATATCGCCACAACATTGTTTGTTTTTTGAGATAAAATTATTGAAGCGCGTCAATCGCGGATGGGTGATTACGCTTACTTTGAAAAAGCTATTCTTTGTTTCGTTCGCACGTGTTTTCGTTTGTTTGGTTTTTTCGTTTTTTTTTTTTTTTTTGTGTAACCGTAATACAAGAAACGTCGAAACACGTAATTTGCTGTGTGTTTTTCTTTTTTAGTAATTTCACTTTTTCTCTCGAATTTCTTCACGACGAAAATTAAAAAAAGATACGGACTGGATTTATCGGTTTTGAGCAATTGGCCCATTCGCGTTACGGAAGAGTTTCGGGTCAATTGCCGGTGTCGCTTTATCATTGGATAAATACTTGAACAAAAGAAGGAGAAGAAGAAGTAGTAGTAGTAGTAGTAGTAGTAGTAGTAGTAGTAGTAACAAAGAATACTTTTTTCAAATACGAGTGATGGCCACCCATCATTGTGATCAGTACTTTTGGGACCACACAAATATGGCGTACAATATGTATGTAATGATCATCAATATCCCTTTTTTTCTTCTCTCTCTCTCTCTCTCTCTCTCTCTCTCTCTCTCTCTCTCTCTCTCTCTCTCTCTCTTGCAATAAAACAAATCAATTGTTTGCTCCTATCTAACGTGTCTCATTTTTCTTCAATGTCATAGATAAAAAGCGGATAAGCATATCACGTGTCGCTATCATCTGTGTATAAAGTCTCGTACAACTCGAACGAATAAATCTAACGCTAAAAACAAAAACATCATTGCTCTTCTTTTCTTCCTCGGAGCCGCGACAAAACGTTGAAAGTAAACGCTTTGTGTTCAACTTTCTCTCGCGATGTTGCCAAATGTTTGCTTTATTTTCTGCCGTTCCTTTGTTTTTGTTTGCTTTTCCATCCAATTACGATTGATATCGTCGATTTATATCGCTGCGATGTCCATCAGCTTCGTCAAGTCCGATCTTCAGGTTTCTTCATCGGTTCTTCCGGTTTCTCCTGGTTTCTTCCAGAGTGCGTCCGGTTTCTTCCACAGTACTTCCGGTTGCTTCTACGATGCTACGAGCGTTCCGTTTTTTCGCCCTTTTTCGCCCTTTTTCGCCCTTTTTCGCCCTTTTTCGCCCTTTTTCGTCCATCAACGCGTCCGCGACGAGCAATCGTCTTAAATTCGCGAATACCAGAGCCTAATGCCAAAAAGAAAGGAAACTACGCAAGAATACGCGACGGGTCGCTGATATCCATTTAATTTCATACAAAAGCCGGATGGAATGTATCCGTGACCGTGCCGAGGTTGCCAGCATCGAATGTCTGTCAATTTTAATCCCTGCGGCTGTCAACGCCCGATAACTCGCACGCCGAGTCAGTTTATAACTCGTTTTTTTTCTCTTCCTCGTCCAACTTCCTCGAGCTTGACCGACAGTAGGGTTTTCGCGCGCCAATACGGCCACCCGTTTTAACCTAAAATAATAAACGATTCCAAGTCTCGAAAGTCTTCTTCCGGATTTACAAAAATCGCTCTACGCATACAAAAACAAAAGAAGACAACGTAAACACTCGCCAGAAGTGTTAAAACATGGTTGAAGAAAAAAAGCGAGAGATTGGAACGGGGCGTAATAGGTAATGAAGAAATAAAGAAATAAAAAATTTGGGCGGCTGAATTGACGCTCAATACTTCCAAATACGTTCGATATTTCCCAATACGTTCAATACTTAAAATTTACACATTTTTACACAGTACGTACAGAAAACTCGTTTTTCTTCTTTTTTTCTGTTTTTCATCGGATTCCGATTGAAACGCCGGCGCGAAAAAAATTCTCTCGCGTAATACGCTCCGTGGAAAGAAATGTTAAGTGTATGAACTTTAGCTAAATTGGACGGGACAAGTATTTCTTCTTTATCGTTTTCTTCTTCTTCTTCCTCTTCCTCCTAAGTATTTCCGGTTTTGTTATCGACCGAGTTCGCACCGATTTCGCAAGTGGATAACGCAGATACAAATTTCGAGAAATAAAAAAAACGAAAAGATCATTGAGATATCGAAAATTCGAAAAAACGAAAAACAATGACGAACGCTCTCGTTGGGAACGCGAGACCCATGTTTGTTGTTGTTGTTTTTTTCTCTACACATTTCTCGCTTTGCGTATAAATACGCGATAAAAAATAATTTCTTTTTACATCTTTATTGATTAGCTAGGTCTATAGCTTGAAATCGGGGATTTCAAAAGAAAAAACTCGCGACTACGATGATCATCGTCAACGGGAGCGTCGTTGTGAAAACCGAGAACCGGTCAAAGCGACCGGCGACAACGATCCGAGATGCGAGGATTAAACAAAAAATCAGGAGAAACGCATTCATTTCCATTCGTCGTTTGTATCATCCAAGTTATATCGAAAACCACGATTTCCGCCGCGTCTGCACGCGCTTGCGCACTTTGCTATTCTCTCATTTGACTATCCATTTTTTTTGTTTCGTTTTGTTTTCGTTTTTTTTTTCGTCTTTAATTTCCTTATAACAAAGTTATTTACAATTTTACTCGCAACAATCAGCATCGAGTGGTTGAACAAAGATGCTTCATTTTTGGCGTCGACTAAAATACGCGGATTTTCGTCGACTCCTGTCTCACCCCCCCCCCCCCGCCCCCCCCCCCTCCCCCCTCCCCCCCCCTCTCC
>JAPYZJ010003031.1:0-17934 GCA_030522765.1 Ophioninae sp. B BG-2022a | reverse complement strand
ATCTGGGACCCATACATGCTTATATCAATCTTCTTAGAATTTCACCCCCTACCCCCCATTTCACGGATGACATTCTTAGCTGGGACACCCTGTATAATATAGTTCATATTTTTTATCCACGATAATATTGCCCCATTGCCCCCCCCCCCTTAGTCATAAGCTGGCGACGCTCTTGTAATTACATAAAATTTATAATATTATAATTTAACGTATGGAAGAAAAAAAATCACAACAATTCTTGAAGATTTGAGGGATTTCAGTTCTTGATGAAATAATAATATAATAAATGTGAAAAAAGTCTAGACTATATAAATATATAGTTACTATGATATTTCGATATTTTCAAATATCACGAGAAAATAAAAGGTAATTATGCAGAAGTGGGGCTCCAACTCAATTTTGGCGGGAGATTTATTTTGTGCCACAAATTATTTTATTTAGTCACCACTACTAATATTTAGCCTGCGGAAGCCGATATTCGAAATTATTTAAAATATCGGCATCGGATAGGGCATTTTCGTATACTTCGACGCCTAAACCTCGAAATGCGCTGAATTTTTGAACGAAATGAGCCTTCCAGAATATACCCGAACAAACCCAAACAACCTCATAACTTATGGAAATAATTAAGGTTGTTTGGGTTCGTTTGGATTTAATAATAAAAAATGTGTGGAATGTTTGTAAGAGAGGGGAGTTTGTAAAAAACTTTATATGAAAGTTATGCAAATAAAACTCGATTATATATAATAAAAAATGTGAGCCTCCGCCGGCTAAAAATCACTAGTGGCGACTAATTAATTTATGGCAAAAAAAATCTCCCGCCAAAATTGAGTTGGAGCCTCACTTCTGCATAATTGCCAAATAAAAATATGCTACAAAATAAAATCCTATAAAATAAAAATTTATAATATTTATAAAATATTATAAATAAAATCGAATAATCGGGATAATTTATCGTTTGTTTGAATAATCGACCTGATCGAAGATCTGGAAGATCGAGGCGCTCGGCTGATGAATCGTGCAAACTATCGTTCTTCCTTGGCGCGCGAGGATTTTCAGTAGATTGACAACGAGAGTGCACGAAGAACTGTCGAGTCCGGTTGTCGGTTCGTCGAGAAACATAACCGATGGATTGTTCACCAATTCGAGAGCTATTGACATTCTCTTTTTTTGGCCGCCGCTCAACTGGGACGATCTGGTGTGTAGATGCTCTTGCAGCCCGAGAGTCGTCAAGATTTCCGTAATCTTTCGTTCGGATGATAAAATATCAAAGACATTGAAAAAATGTCCAGGTAAGTTCCAATCATATGAAAAAAAAAGGTAATTATGAAGATGTGGGGCTCCACATCAATTTTCCCGAGAGATTTTTTCCCCCATAAATTACGTTAATTAATTACCACTAGTGATAATTAGCCGGCGGAGGCTGACATTTTTAATTATCGAATCCAAACAAATCCAAACAACCTTAATTATTTCCACAAATTATGAAGCTATTTGGGTTTGTTTGGGTTCGCTTGGGTATATTCTGGAAGGCCGATTTCGTTAATAAAAATCGACTCGTTTCGACGTTTAGGCGTCGAAGTATACGAAAATGCCCGATTTTACTGCATTTTTCGCCAAACTTCAAAACCCCATAACTTATGGAAATAATTCAAAATGCGAGCCTCCGCCGGCTATATATCACTAGTGGTGACTATTTAAAGTCATTCATGACAAACAAAAAATCTCCCGCAAAAATTGAGTTCGAGCCCCACTTTTGCATAATTACCCATGATTTGACTATTGGCTCACTATTGATTCCTTTTTGCTCCAAGGCATGTCAGTCGCCAGCTTCAAGTCTGCCGCCACCCTCATATTCTCCTGAACTGTCAATAGTGGCTGGAGTCGATCGTCCTGGGTTATGTAAGCGCTCGATCTACGACAATCAACGCGCAATTATTAAGAAAAATTTATCGATCACGATTGGCGCAAAAACGGAGCTTCTTTAAAAAAAATGTATACATATATTGTTTTTATTATATAAAAATAGAATTCGATTTAATGCCGTTATTTTTCTCGATTCAAAAAATGGGTCTTTTTCATTATAAGTGTTGTTATTGTTATTGCTTTAACTATTTTTTTTTAATAATAATTGAATAAACAATTGAATGTTTAATATTAATAATAAACAATATCAGTATTAATCGATGTTTTATTAAAGAGCCATTATTAAATAAAACATTGGATAATAAATACATTGATTATTGTTATTATTATAGCTATTGTTCTCATCGAAAATATTCCTATTATTAAATTTTCATATTATTTCAGGATAGTTTGATTTTTTTTATGTGTATAGTAACTTTTTTCAAATTTGAACGCTTGCCTTCTTTTTTGTTTGAGTTTGTTTGGATTATCATTATTAATATATAATAATAATAATCATTGTCTTATTATTGTTAATATAATTAAGTAAATATACAAAATAGTAATAGTAACAAATAATAAATTTAAATAGAATAACAATTATTATTATCATTAACTTAGAACTGTTAATATGGCGTGTGTACCTTCGAAAATCATCCAAATCGCGGAGTTTTCTGTTCACGAATACCGACCCTGATATCCCGGTCAATCTATAACCGGACAGAATGTCAAGGAGCGTCGATTTTCCGGCGCCGGAGGGACCCATTATGGCGATCAGCTGCTTCGACGGCAACCTACCACTTACACCGCGAAGAATTTCTTTCGTACCTAATGAATTGTTATATTATATTATTAAATATTGTTAATTTTGTTCCCTGGCGTAGGTTTTGGAATTCGCCTTTTTTTCCTTTTTTTCAGGCACATACTGTACTTCATTCCCATTATACATATTGAAACAATTATAACAATTATTAGTGCGGTTTTTTTTTAAATGGACTTTTTTTCGGCACTCGATTATCGGTAATTAATCAATAATTAGTAAGATATATATATATACGATTAATTTTGAAAAATATAGTTTTTTTCGTTACTTGATTATCGATATACGACAAGTACCTTTTCTCCATCCGAGGGACACGTTGAAACGTATATTTTCGAAGAGTATATCGGAGCTTCTCAATCCGGAGAAGCTAGCGAGATGACTCTCGTGGTTGCCATTGTCGAAGGTGTCCGGCACTTCGAGGTTCGTCCTGGTCGCGTCCTCATCGATCATTGCCATTTGTTGATTCGTTTTGGTCTCATCCGGCACGTTCGAGGCTTCGTGTAACAGGACCTCCATCCTGAATCCTCAACGAACTCAAATTCCGGAGCGTAAATTTTCACCTTTTCTCCACGAAAAAGCAAAACTTCGGTTTTTTACTTTTTTTTTCTTTTTTTTTCACTCCGCGTCACAATCGAACCGACCGAGCACCCACCAACCGACGATATATCTGAAAGACAAGAATAAACGATTTCGAACGACTCCCGAGGCCTCGTTCCTCCCTCTTTTTCACTCGAGAGCCACGATCTGGAGATTTTGTTTCCCCCACCCCCACCCCTCTCCCTCCATTTTCTCCAGCAGGATGGGGGGGGGGACTTTATTTTGCAATTTCCGAGTGACCTCGCATCGCTGTAAAACAATTTAAAAAAAAGACGAAAATAAAAGGCGGCAGTGTACTCTGGGGAGGGGGGGGGGCGGTGGGTAGAGGGGGATGGTAATTGATAAACGATTAGATTAGATTAGCTGAAATATCACGATGAATTTTGAAGAAAAAAAAAATCGATCGCTTCGGGAGATCGAAGACCCCTTCGGAGGTTGCTGGACTTCGATCTATAAAGTCCACTTTGTTGACGATATGCATGTACGACGGGGGACTTAGGAACCCGAGTATGTGTACACTCGAGTCGAGATGTCAGAACATTGTGATCTTTTTTCTTTCAATCTCTTCTGTATCTCAATAGTTTTTTTTCTTGACTTCTCTACTATATCCGAATGGTCACGGATTGCCCAAGGACGGATGATGATGATGATGAGAATTGTTGTTGTCGCGTCAGTGCAAAAGTATTGTTATTAATGTGTGATTAATTGTGGAAAATAGTATTTTTTATTTTTATTGTTACGAATTGATATTAATGATGATAAAATGCATTCAATTATGAAAGATGATGATGATGATGATGAGTATTGTTGTTGTCGAGTCAGTGCAAGAGTATTATTATTAATGCGTGATTATTGGTGGAAAATAGTATTTTTTATTTATTATTATTATTATTATCATTATTATTAATTGATATTGATGATGATGAGTATTGTTGTTGTCGAGTCAGTGCAAAAGTATTATTATTAATGCGTGATTATTGGTGGAAAATAGTTTTTTTGCATTGATTTATTTATTATTATTAGTAAGAATTGATACTAATTATGATAAAATGCATTCAATTATAACAGATGATGATGATGAGTGTTGTTATTGTCGAGTCCGCGCAATAGTAATATTATTATTGATATTTTATATTTATTAATAATTATTACTCACCCTTTCTCATCAGCATTATAAACAACAATAATTGTTTATTATTAATCAAGTAAATACTAATAATTAATAGCACGTATTAAACGATTTTTTATCTTCTTGATAATAATAATAGATAACTAACTACTGTAAATCATTATAATATTAATTATAATCATCATTACCGATTGTTATTGCAATAGATCATTATCAACTATTATCAATTGCATGATTATTAATAATCAATAATGACTACTGTTGATCGTTATAAAAAAATACAAAAAATTCGTTTAATTATTGTTTAAATAAACAAATTTCTGTCTAAATAAACAAGAATAAAACAATAAATAAATACAAATGTTTAACTAGTGTTATCGTAGACAGCACTGTTTCATTATTATTATTATAGTTGTACCACCCCTACACCCTTTCGGGTTTTTACGGCCGCTCTCCTCCGCTCTGTTCTTTCCTGTTTTCCCCCACCTTGTTTTCCTCCCGTTTTCCCCACCTTGATTCCTTCTGCCCCCCCCCCCCTTGCGGCCGCAGCCGACTTTCCACCTCTATACCGTATTCACCATGCCATTTCTGGCAGGGGCACAGGGAAACTGCGGAAAACCCATTATTATTATTATTATTTAAAAATATGTTATACACATTATTAAAAAAATTAATATAAATATTCGAGCGAATTCCTATACTCGAAATGTCACTTTTCCTACAATCGTACATTGACGAACGTTAAATTGCGTTAAATTATGTGTGTCAGTAGAGATAAAAAATACTGATAATAATATTAATAATAACAATAACAACGATAAACAAAACGAGAGGAAAAGAAATCTCGTCGATATCTGAAATGGTCACTTCGGATGCTGACCGAAACATGTTCATCCGCGCTATTTACCCGATAATTGTACAATAATAAACGTTTGATAGGAGGGGAGGAAAAGAGGGGGTTAAGGAGAGCAATAAAGAACTGAGAAACGCTCGGTAACAATGAGAGAACAAAAAACGAAGAAAAAGCGATACGTGCATGCACTCTGTCCAGTGATTAATTGCGGTGAATAAGGAGAGAGCTTCAATCACGTGGCCCGAGTACAAAGGAACGACGAGTGCATTGGAATATCACGAAAAATCATGGACTTGAAGTTCGCATCGTTGCGACGCGAGAATTCTTTTCTCATTTTTTTATTTCTTTAAATCCATTATTTGGCAAAATTTTTTTTTCAGATTTTAATTCTAGGTTATCACAATAATGATTTGTATAATTATTGAGGTATTTTAATTACGATTTCAGTAAAAAAAATGTGGAGGAATTAAAAAATAATGATTTTCGTTGCGTCGCAACGTTGCGAACTTCAATTTTATGAAAAATCGTCATTCACTTGCCATACGAACTCGAGTGATGACATGTCCTTTTTTTCTTTTTTTGCTTGTTTTTATTTATTTTTATTCGTTCTTTTTATCTTTTCTTCTTTTTTTATGAGGCCAAGGAGAAAAGAGGGGGGGGGTGAATTTGCATACGCCACGTGTTGTTGAGATCGAGAAATTAAAGAGAAAAACAAAAATGAAAAAAAAAACCGGCGTGTTATCAAACGCGTTTCGACCCTGCTCCGTTTCAGTGGCAATCGCGTCCGCTTGTAAACTTCTGTATCTCTTGAATTCTTGCATATCTTCAGTTCGCCACGGAAGTTGCACTCCCAGTCCTTCCGCCAAAGATATCGAGGGGTAAGAGATAAACGATTTTCTTTTTTTGCGTCTTGTTTATTTTGTTTATAAATCGGGCACGGAAATTTTGTGTTATCAGGTATGCAAGCTGTCGTACGATTTATGGGGGGTCTGAGTAGAAAACCCGAATTTCGATTGATCAGAAGGCTAAAAATTCCGAATTTCAATTGACAGAAACTACAAGATTCGTAAAGGTTTTTAGAAATTTTTTTGGATTCGCTAGTTTCATTTCAAACTCTTGATTTTAAACAAACCCAAAAATTTGCGAAATTTGTAGTTTCGGTATATTCAAATTCGGAATTTCGAGCCTTTTGGTCATTCGAAATTCGGGTTTCCTACCCGACCCCTTTATGGGGGTTGAAGCGTTTTCAGTTTTTTGTGTGCATTTTTCGTATTGTTACTTGCTTTTTACTATTTTTTTAAGTGCAATTTTTAAATATTTATTACAATTTACGAAATATTAGTCAAACAAAATATAAAAAATATTTTCTTTAAGATTTGTTTGACCGATTTGACGAACTATTTTCTATAATGTTTTTAATATTTATTTTTCGTTGGAAGTAAAAAAGAAAATTTTAGATTTCAGAAACGAGTTAAGGATAGTACCAAAATTAAGCGAAACGATTTCAGACAAGAGATATTGAAAATTTATAAAACGACAAATTTTTTAAACAATTTTTACCAACAAACGAACTATTTTGTCATTTCTCAACCGGGGCTATTACTGTTTATTACCAAGCCCAAATAATGTGTATTGTTTATTTTTTAATGTTGCGTATTTCTCGATAAAAATATTTTTTGAAAAATTTGTTAACGGTTGGTAAAAACAGTTTCGAAAATTCAGTATGGTAATAATTTTAACTAATTTGATAAACAATTATGATCGTCTATTTTTCTGATTTCTTACTATTCGAGAAACACTCTATTACTACTCCTACCTCTCAGACTCGAAGTGTTTGAAATTTTCATTTATCTCCGCGAACTTGCACAATCGCGCATTTTTACGTATTTCTCAACAGAAATAACTGGGAGCAGAAGCGGCTGGGCTTATCTCGATTAGAAAACTGAATATCGTTCTAGCATTGATTCAGTGCGATCCAGAAGAAGATGATAATCCGTGACACGTAAACGTAGTTGTAGAAAAGACAAAATTGTGAAAAAAGAATTTTACGATGATTTTTTAATCACAGCTCGATCGTGTTGCCCCGAAACGTCAAATAAAGATCTCGAATGCTTCAAAGAACGACCGTTATCGACTCGCATTATTGAATCGATAAGTTATCGCTCGAGAAAGCAAGGCTCGTCCAAAATGCCAATTCGATCGAACGGGGGCTCGTGTAATTGAATAAAAGAAAAACATCTTCGCTTTAGCATGGACTAGAACAAAAAATGTAATGATGCGTGTAGTTTTTTGTTTTGGCTTTTTTCGCTCATTTCCAGTTTCGCTCAATATTGATGTCTTCATAGAAACCATTTTTATAGTCCTCACTCATAATCTTACGAACACGCAGAAAAACGATGATTGTTCAAAGTTCACGGCTTGCATCTCTTTTGTCTGTAAGCCTTCTAAATATGAAAAATGAAACAATAAATGAATAAGTCTTGAAATTGACTTATCATCCTGATAGTATTTTTCAACGTATCACAGGATAAACATTAAAATATTTATAAACATACATTTTTTTAATTTTACATTATAATTTAATTTAATATTTTTATTAAATTAATTTTATTCTTAAATTTGTTATTTTATTGTTTATTTTTATATTCAATATTATCTAAATATTCATGAAAAATGTTATGTGTTTATTATTATTTGTGAACTGTACAGTGGACAGTTTTGCGTATTTTTCAAAATCTAACATAGATTTTTCGAAAGTTTTACTAAATCTTAGTAACTTTGTTTACTCTGTTTGCGTTTTTTCCAGTATATCTGAAATGATGTTTTTTCGTTTTTTTTGCACTCTATTTTCAAACAATTGCGAATTGTTTTTTATCTGCATTTCGAAGAATTGCGAATTCATATTTTATTTACTTTTCAAGAATTGTGAATTTATTATTTATTCAATTTGTTTGGTACTATTCAAAATGTGCAAACATTGTCTAATATTGTTAGTAACAGATTTTCCGAATGTGAGACTGTGTCACCTTGACAAGTGCAATGCTATGATAAGTATTTATACGGTTTCATTTATTCAGCATTGACGCACTTAATACAGGGTGCCCTCTCTTCGATTCGTACAACATAAGGATAAAGCCAAGAACACACATACAATCGCTGCGAACGCGTATGTAAACTTTGTTCAGCACGTAATACTCGATAAGCATATGCATATGTACATCAAATACGATACAGTTTAAATGGACCATGCACGCGAAAAATGTGGGAATGAAAATGTCCGATAAGGCTTCGTGGAGACGGTCAACGACGATCCAAAGTTCATCGAAGTTAAACACGCATGTTCTTCACATTACCAGTAATCTCTGAGTCACCGGAATCATCGCAGATGCTCTTTTTTCCCACTACGATCAAGTGCATCGAGTGCGACGATCAAACTTTGTTTTATTACACTTTAGATACAACGATATTGGAGTTTTCACAATTTCCATTGGATTTATGCAATTTGTTTTTATCCATAAATCCACGGAATCCATCATATACGTTTATGTTTGGGAACAAGCATTCTGTAATGAATATGTTATTTCATTTAGGCACAAGATTTCATGTAAAATACGTTAATAAATAATATATGAATTTGAATTTCGAGCAGTTGAAGAATTATGAGACATTATGTTAAAATTTAGAATATTCATAGAGTTTGAAAAGTTTTTACGAACATTGGTAAGTTACCAACGTATGGTAAGTTATCGACATTTGAAAAGATTCCCTGGATTTCTTCAGCCAGAAACATTCGGGAAATACCGGTACGTTACCAACGGATGGTATGCTATCGACAGCTAACGACAAACTAGTCAAATTCGAAAAACCGTTCATTTCTGCCTGCCTTCGAAAACTTACCATCAGTCGCTAAGTTACCGATATTCAAATATTTCGCGCTTTAAAGAGAACCTGCCAATCTTTACAAACGTCGATAACTTACCATCCGTCGATAACTTACCGATGTTTTCGCGTATTACCGCCATTTCCGAAAAATGAAATGTGTGAAAAATATAAACAAGTTTTCAGAACTGTCCGTAATTGTCCGACACTTAAATCGAAATCGTAAAAAAGTGCATTTCAGGAGTTCTTGGGAATTCCGCTACTCTAAAATATTCTGGTTGTTTCTGATTATCCTGATCGCTTCGAGACGTCCGGGCATCTTGGCCGATCGAAAACGGTATTGAAAAAAAAATAATAATAAACTCGGAAGTATGGCTCGCAATAGTTTAATTTTTTTACACAAGGTTAGAAAGTGCTATTTATTGACGTTAAGAATAACGTTAATAAATCTCTATTAAAGATATTAAAAACGGAGTCTCTACACGTCCGAGAATCGGACAAATACGCGCATGTTATTCGTCCAGATATCGGCTCAATTCACGCCGTATTTGTAGGAGGCGTGCTTATTATTGGTGATTCGTGCCAAATCGTATCCGGACGAATAACATTTCTATAATCGTCCAGATAGAAAGTGTTTAATTGTTAAAGAACCTATTCGGACGAATAACATTTCTATAATCGTCCAGATAGAAAGTGTTTAATTGTTAAAGAACCTATTCGGACGAATCATTTACACGTATTCGTCCGAATAAAATCTTTACCATTTTGGAAGACGCTATCCGGAAGAATAGCATACATTTAATTATTCGGATGAAATTTTAAAAATCGTTAAACAAGCTATCCGCGCGAGTTTCGGGTCTGGCGGGATTTAAAAACGGTTTATAATGACAATGTCGAAAAATAAAAATTCTTGTAGTTTGCGCTTTTAATGAAACCCCCATCCCCGTCGCCGTGGAATTTCAGTGTCACCCGTAATATGCAACGTAGCGTTTCATGTTGCGGGGTGAATTCTCCCTCAAATCGTGTGAAGTTGAAAAGGGCGAAGACCCCCGGACCCCCCTCGGCGGGGGCCATGCCATGTAACAAATTTTTGTTAATATCTTCTAGACTCATGTAGGTGATTTCATTATTACTCCGAATAGACGTATATAATTCGTCCGGATTCCATTCTACAGAAATGTGGAATTTATTCGGACGAATAAAAGTATATTATTCAACCGGAACAGACTTTCGATGATTTCCATATTCATCCGGACGAACAAATGTATATTATTCGCCTGTATAGATAGTCACAAGATTTTGCAAATTTGATCGGGACGATTACATATATGTTATTCGTCCAGATGGCGTCTTCCGACATGGTACAGATTTTATTCAGACGAATATATGTAAATGATTCGTCCTGATACTTTTCTCAAGCATCTAACACATTCTATCCGCATGATTACATATTCGATTAGGTACGTTATTCGATTCGTCCGGATTCTAGCAGACACGAATCCCAATATATGTACACCTACGGCACGAACTGAGCTAGTTTTCGGACGCATAACGTGGGCTCATTCGTCCGATGCATGGACGGCTAAACACAGCCTATTAAAAAACGGCGCCATTATGCACATTGCCGCGGAGGCTCTTCGCACTATATGCGCGGTCGATGTCCCAGCTGTTACCTAGTCATTGCACATCTAAAAAAAAATAAATCAGCCCATTCATGAGTAGTTTCGCTACAATGTAGCGTAGCAGTTTTTGTTTTTCGACCATGGAAAGAATAATGGTGAGTCGAAGAAAAAAATTGGATTTCTCACCAACATTTTTTGAGAAAAAACAATAATTTAAGAAAAACTAATCAAGTTATCGTAAAAATCCTACGAGACATTGTAGCTAATGTATCTAAAAGTATTGTGTAAAAATTTGAAAGAAATCGGATCTCTAATTTACGATATTTCGATGGTGCGGTGCGGTGTTTGCGAGTATTATCTCTTATCAGCGATTCCTGGGCCGTAGACGTCTCCTTCCGCAGCTGATTGAGAGTCTTCGGCCTTTTTAGGGTTCCGTACCCGAAGGGTGAAAACGGGACCCTATTACTAAGACGTCGCTGTCTGTCTGTCTGTCTGTCTGTGACCAGCCTGTATCTCAAGAACCGTGATAGCTAGACAGTTGAAATTTTCACAGATGATGTATTTCGGTTGCCGCTCTAATAACCAATGAAAATTCAATTAGAATAAAAATTAAGGGGGGCTCCCATACAAAAAACATGTTTTTGTTGTTTTGTTTTTTTCAGCTAATGGTACGGAACCCTTCGTGCGCGAGTCTGACTCGCACTTGGCCGGTATTTTTTTTGGATGTAGTTATAAAGACGGATCGGACCGCACGGCCGACTGCCCGGAGCGACTCAACCTTCCTGCCGAAAAATAACTGCAACTTGAGTAATTTTACGTTTTTCAAAAGGCACTATCGCCTAAATTGTTCTTAACAGTTCAGAGCTTATGGGAAAAAAAATAAAAATGAAAAAAATAAAGGTTTCTGGTTGCCCGATGCCTTAGTCTCAAATCTGTTAAATTCAATGTAGGTACTTGACTCGTGTATCTTGAATATGCGGTACCTTTGGATATTTCCCATCAGATTTTCGTTCATGTCGGCGCCCCTTTTTTCTCGAAGCTCTTTTCTTTCCCGCCATTCATGTCCTATACACAAGCATAGCCGAGACATTGCTTCACCTTGATGATAAAAAGCGTCAATAAAAAGTAAATATTCAACCGTCTCCTAGCCTGGGATTACATGTGTATCATTTTCTCTCATATCCCACAATCTTACGATCGACTTTTTTTTTCACGTGTTGGAGTTCTAATGATTATACGGAGCTCACGGTTACCCGTTCTCTGTCTATCGATACACGCGACAGAAAAGAGAACGAGCCCATGGCGCGACACGTCACCACGAACGAGAGCTGAAATAAAAAAGTTACCAACACGCTCACACTTTTTTCAACGACTCGGACGCACATTTTCGTTATATACCTCATCCTCCACAAACTGGAATGTCACGGGATCGAACTATTTACAGACGCGACCTTGGCGCCCCCTCCGATTTTTGTGTCCCCACCCATCCTCCGGCGAATCGCAAATCATGGGAAAAAATGCCTATCGAAATGAGAATGTAAACACGCTACGAGAGTTTTCGTCGTGTTTTCGACGCTTCGCATGAATTCCGCCGTATTGACGTTAAAACCGCTGTCAACGCAAACTCCACTTGAAAAACGACAGATAAGGGGTCTATTTTCAATTGGGTTTAAACACATCGATGCAACGTACGCGATCGTTTTTTCATCGTTTTCTGTCGCGGATTATGCATCACTGTCTGTCCGTACATCCGGTTCTGTAGTGATAGTGGGGGTTATACAAAATCGATCGCAGCGCCGGAAGTGGACGAACATTGAACCGACTCATCTCTCTGTCGATCTCGAAGAGATTATTCTCAAGCAAAAATGGAAAATTTAATGAAAAATCGTTCACGACAGCGACATCTGGCAACACCGCTAAACACTTCCACTCGGGCGAGTCAAAAAAGCGGTATTTTTTTATTGGTCGCGTGTGTACAGAAAAATAAAAGAATTCGTTAAAGAATTCGTCCAGGGGGGAGAAGTCGCGTGGACAAACGTATATGTTTTCGTGACGTCACAACGGTGCTCGTGAATTCGACGAAAACGACGAACGTAAAAAAAACGAAAACAATGACGAGTACTGACGGATCCGATTATTGTACTTGTACTTACCGAATCGAGTATGTCCGCTCAACGGCGAGTCATATTTTAGAAACCCAAAATTGCAGTGTCCCTCCGTCGTCCCCGGGAAGATAATAAAAGGAAAATTTCTTGACACCTATTTTATCCGAAACCGACGACTCTAGCGAAAAAAATTCCGCAATGAAATCACCCGAAGTTAAACCATGGACGAAGGGAGAAGAAAAGGATCAACGATTTATCATCGAAATAGTCAACAATACAATCTTTCAGTAATCCTGAACCGGTTCCGGGACGTAACTCGTGGATTTTTCCATCCGGATGTGCCGATGACGCTCTTCACTTTTTCTCTCGAGGTACCAAGAAAAAGACGCTGCCCGGAGAAAAAAGAATTCGAAAAAAACACAAGAAAACCGGAAACTCTTAAAAGCGAAACAAACGCGACGGCGACTCTCCCGAGATTGTCCGAAGATTCGCTGTTTTCTCAAGAACAAAAACGCACCGTTGAATCGACGCAAAAAAAACGTTTAAAACCAAACAAAAATAAACCGCCGGATTGACACAAAGAAACAAAGCC
Source organism: Ophioninae sp. B BG-2022a (assembly GCA_030522765.1). Classification (NCBI taxonomy): domain Eukaryota; kingdom Metazoa; phylum Arthropoda; class Insecta; order Hymenoptera; family Ichneumonidae; species Ophioninae sp. B BG-2022a. Next base: position 4,429 of record JAPYZJ010003031.1, on the reverse strand, counting down.
GCCGAGTAGCTCGTCGGATAAATCGCTGAAGTTCACGACAGCATCAAAGTAGCACTCTGTACTGGCGTGTCGGTACGCGTCTTTTCCATTCGACCACACGCACACACACACACACACACCCAACACGCGTTCTCTGCTTTCCTTGTCGCCGATCTTACAATTAGCTCGTATTCAACGGGAGAAGAATTTCTCCCTTGTCTGTATTCGCCACCCCCGCTCCCCTCCCTTTCGGACTCCCATCGTGTTTCTACTCGCAGATTCTTCGAGACCTCTTACCGATCCACTTTGCTCGTACTCACGGCGAGGAGAGCAGAGCATGCGCGCCCCCACGCGGATGGACCATTCGACGTCCTCCGCCAACGTCCAGAACCATTCCGAGCACGAAAGGAGCCTAAACGGACCTGTCGGTAATGATTCTCTCAAATATCCGGTAACGTCGAAGTTGAACTTCGGTCGGTAAAATCTTCGGTTGGAAACAGGGTTGATGGAACGTTTTCGAGATAAAACACTGGGTTGAAAGAAGCCACGCTGTTGAGAAACATTCGTTCAATATTCGCGCTCATTTCGATTATTTTTTTGGGTTTGATCGAGAGTTTGATTTTTATTTTCAATTAATTTAAATTAAAGTTTGATTTAATTTAATTAAAGCTGCAATTCCATTTTTATACAATTTATAATATATTAATCTTTCATTTAATTTAAAGTTTGATGGAGTGATTCAGTGAGTTTAATTTAACTCAAACTAATTAAACTAATTAAACTCACTCAATCGAGAGTGAGTTTGATTAGGATTCAACAGGAATACAGGAATGTTTGAAATCGCGATGTGTACGTTCGTTCTTCACTGTCTTAATCAAAACGCTATTAATAAGAAACGATCATTTGAAAATCTAATGAAAACGATTATTCAAGTCCTCGGACAAAGTTCTTACAGTGATGTATCCGCAGTTTTTGTAGGCACGCATTCGAGTATGCAGATAAAGAAATAAACGACTCGGTACGTCGGTTCGAACCTGCAAAAAAAGGTAATGTTTGAGCTCCGTCTTATCTCGTTCCGACGAGTATAATCGCTCGAAAACAATAAAATTAAATGATGCGCGTTTTGCACCAAGTTTTTCTTGATGAATATTCGACACACCGGCGCTCTTCGTATTGTCAAATCGCGGAGTAAATACCGGAGAAGAAAAAAACCGGACGATGAAAAAAAGTGTTCGGAAACTCCTGTTTTGTCAGGCGGATGGAGCGTGCATATCGAGCGGAACAAAAAATGAATGAAAACACAAACAAAACGAGTAACGAGTTACTCTTGAGCTAAATACACGAACGATAGTCCCTGAGGTCGTAATTGGTGTTACAAAAGACTTCGTTGTTGGACGAGATTCTTGAGTAATCCGAAGTGCGGATCCTGAAAAGCCTCCGCGACCTCTCGTGGCGCTTTGAGCGGCGCTTCTGCGAAGCTCTACTTTACCGGTTGTAGGTAAGGCAGATACCCTCTTGCCGACCGTCGGTCAAGCAGGTACCTTTTTTTTAATTTTCGTAGAAACAAAAAGAGACTATTGACGAAAAAGTAAACGCGCCAAACAAAAATTCACGCGCGCTGCGAAGTCGGCGCACGTTGCATATTCGCTCAACAGCACGTTCGACGTTTCGGAATTTTCGACTAAAATGGTCAATATACCAATGATGGAATCGTATCTGGAGACGTTAGCCGGTTATATACACGACGAGGATAAATTGGTTAGTAACTCATACGTGATCTGAACAAACCCAAACAGATTATCCAGATCCAAACAAATTTCCGAATGTCAAGAATTTTGACTTCTCAAACGTCCAAAAATCCTTTTTCGTCATAATTGGTATTTCCTCTTAATTGATAATAATTCACGTTCTCGCGATCCAGGTGACGTACAAATGGCTGTCCAAAGAGTTGGAGGTGCACGTTAACGTAGCCAAGATAATACTGTGGCGTTACCTGCAACAGTGCAGCAGCCGAGATCTCGTGGCGACCTTCATGCTCATCGGAAACCTCAAGGCCGGCGGAACGAGGGTGGAGGTTGTCCGGGACACGGATCTCGAGAAAGAGAAGGAAAAGTTTGAGAAAATCATATCGGAGCACGTCTACAGCCTGCAGAAGAGCTTGACGAGAATCAGCTTGTTGGCGGGCCTCGGCGGAGGAGATTCTAGGTACAGCGCCATCAAGTGCGCCGAGGGGGTCCTCCTCGGCGATGCGGAACTCGCGAGCCTTCGATGGGGCAAAGCCCGAATCGTCACCAACGATGAGAAAACACCCGGCGACAAGAAGAATTCAGCCGTGGAGAAGAAAACTCCGGTCGATGAAAAAATGAAGTTTGGAGAGAAGAAAACTGTAGCAGATAAGAAAACGGGAGAAGAAAAGAAAAGTCCTGAAGCTGACAAAAAGGTTAACAAAGAAGCCAATGATTCTCCTAAGACTCCGGACGGAGAATCAACGGATCCCAAGAGCAAAGATAAAGTCAAGAAAACATCTCCCAGCGCCAAGTCCAAAGTGGAGAAAAAAGGAGTTTCTAAAAAACCGGTTCAGTCTACGAAAGCTGGCTTTGGTAATCTCTTCGGCAAAGCATTGAATCAAGCGAAAAGCTCGGATTCAAAAAAGCCTGTGACGCTAACCTCGACCGATTCGCCCGAAGAGAAGTCAGACAAAATTGAAATTTCCGAAGAAACGCCCAAAGAAGGCCCGAAAGTTCCGGAAGTTAAGGAAGAAACGAAAGAATCAAAAGAATTCAAAAAATCGAAAGAAATGAAAGAAACGACGAAAACACATTCCATCGTTTCTCAAAAGGCCAGCAAGAAGAAGTCCGGTGACTCGTCGAAGAAAAAGTCAACGCGGGGAAAGAAACGTGAGAGAAGCGAGGAATCCGGCAACGAAGCGAAGAAACGAAAACGGATATTCGTCGCGTCGGACTCATCGAGTGAGGGTTCGGCAAGCGACGAGGAAGACATGTTCGAGTCAGAGGCTGAGCCCCCAAAACGCGAGAAATCAGCCAGTCCTTCGCCCCAAGCTGCACCCAACAGGCGGAAAGTTCGGAAAATGGTCGACAAAACTTTCGTCGATGAGGACGGTTTTTGCGTTACGAAAAAGGTCCAAGTTTACGAGAGCTGCTCCGAAGAGGAAATGGAGGTGGAAGCGATAAAACAGCCGGAACCGGAAGTACCAAAAGAGAGCAACAACAAGCCGAGTCTCGTCAAGAAGAAACAAACGACTCTGATGAACTTTTTTAAAAAGGCCTGAACGACCCCAAATCTGTGAACACATGTACTGTTTTTCCCGCCATTTGTGAAAGACCAACATCCGATTCCTATTTTCGTAATACCTTTAATGCACGTTGGGAAACAAAAAAAACGTGCGTTTTTATTTGCGTCGGCGAATGTGACACACGGCCAATGAATCATAAAAGCGATTGCGCTTCATTCGTGGATTTCGAAAAGCTCGTTATCAGCTTGCCATATAATCGCCGATATGACGCTCCCACGTTTATCAGATACGCGTCGAATTATCTCGGACATGTCGGTGTGTATGTTACAACTCCACACCACAGTCATTCGCTACCTTGAATCGTATTTGGACTCCTCTGTCATCCGCCTTCTCGCTTCGTCCCTTTCCATTCTTTTACTTCGTTATTTTTAATTTATTCGTATAAGTGTAGCTGTTTTTTTTTAATATGGAGATAAAACCGGTGAGAAACGTGTTCGTTGCCTTGTTTTTTGTCAATCTACTTCGAACTTCTTCCTGTGGCATTTGCGAACCGTGTATCTGTGCAAGATCAGGTAAAAACATTCTAAACACTCTTCGAACATCTTTATGCATTTCTTTTGCTTCTTTCTTGACGAAAAAAATTGCGAAATATTTTTTTGCTAGAAACTGTTTGAATATTTTAAAAAAGTTCTCTTTATGGGAAATGAATAAATGATTCATATTATTAGGAGGCTTATATTAATAATTTATATTATCATGAACTATTAAATATTAATATCGATTCAATGATATGATCATCATAAATTATTCATTATCATTATGAGTATTTATATCCGGAAAAAACTCCCAGAAAAAAAATAGAATTGTTTTTAAAAAAAGTATAATGAAATTTTAAAATAGTATAAAAAAATTGTTTTCTTTATGGGAAATAAATGAATAGTTCATATTACTACGAGGATTTATACGCATTAATTAATAATGTACAGTATTATGAACTATCAATTAGTTCATTAATTAGAACTTCAATTACGGTATTATGAACTATTAAGTATTAACATCAATTTGTTTATATTATGATTATCATGGATTATCAATTATTACACTAGACGCAAAAATTAAGGGATAGAAAAAGAATAGCAAATTTTTTGCCATTTTTCAAAAGGCTGTATCTCTGTGAAAAATGGTCGGAAAACGTTT
>JAPYZJ010003030.1:0-17952 GCA_030522765.1 Ophioninae sp. B BG-2022a | reverse complement strand
TATATATATATATATATATATATATATATAGATGAGTTTCGTGTACAATATATACCGTATTCGTTTCGACCGTGACGCGCGTGTGCGTGCGCCTGTGCATAAACGCAGCGAATTGGTTCCTGCGTTCACAGGTACACGCGCATGCGCAAACACACGCTATCAAATAAAAATGTATGTATATATGTCTGCGTTCATGTGTTTATGTATATAGATATATATGTGTGTGTGTGTATGTAAACACAAAATGACAAATGAAGATGGCCATGGGTTTTTTTAAGGTCTTGCGCGGATATTTTGCAATCGGGAAGATACGATTTTCAATCGTTTTCCAAATCCCCCGGAAAATAAGACAATAAGGCGAATTTTCATAACGAGAAATAATCGCCATAAAGAAGTGGGATTTTTTAAGAAAAAAAAATCGGTAATCGTGAGTTCATCCAATGTTCCATTTGAGGATGGTTCGAATTCGGAATTTAATAATTCTTGCTTTATTCGAGCGCGACTTGAAAATTCCATTGAATACCTCGTTTTTCCCGGTGGTAAAATGTTCGCGCCAGTTTTTCAAAAAACCTGGTCACCATACAATTTTCACCCTGTATATGTATGTTTATACATATTAAATGTCTCGGAATGAAACTTCGATCTCCTAACAGATGGCGCTACTAACAATTCTCGGTTCCGCTATCAGCTGCTACGCTACGAAGCATTAGCGGCCATCTTCGAAAGCTAGTACGTATCGATACGCAGGAGTGTAAACAGCGTATCTTTTTAGCGTTCTTAACTTGTCGAAACGCCGAATTACCGGTCAGAGACACGCTAAAGTGATTTTTCGGCGTGAGAATACCAGGCCTTCGCGTTGCAATAGCAATTCCACAGTTGCGTCAAAAGCACTCGAAGGAGAAGTGTACCCCCCCACCTATCGTATTCACCAGACTTGGGTCCATGAAATTGTCACTTGTGTTTCGATCGACGACACACGCACTTCCTTATCACTGCTCCACCAATTTCAGAATTAGCAAACGAAGAATCGCTCCATTAACGGATCGCAACAACTGAATCTTTTTGTTTCACATTTACTCCAAAAACATTCCTCTCCCAAAATAATCACCAAAAACGTCCAGCACGCTCTATTTTTGCAAAATGATAACCTTGCAACAAAAATAAATCGAAGTTCCGTTCCGACACGCCTTTGTATATACAAACATATAAACATAAACATATATATATACAAGTACACAATTAATCATCGTACAGTATTAATATTCATATACTCAATAATATATTAAATATCGTGTCAAACATATGTGTATATATGTATACATGATCTGACGAAACCCGAATGCGCAGTACAAGACGGCCTATGCACAGCAGATCTTGACCTAAGTAGTTTATATATATATATAATGTTCGCGACCGTTGACGGCGCGAGGCGCCAGCGGGCGCGACAATCGATAGAAAATTTATTATAATCAACGTATAGTAATTGTATCATTTGTTATGTCGTCTCCTAATCTCCCACCGTTTCGTTCTTTTTCATGCTTGTCCTTCATTTTGTTTAGCTCGATGCGCGTATGTCGCTCGTGTGTAAGTACCCGTGTGTACGTATGTTTCCGTTTACGCGTGTGTTACGTGTGGTGTATACGCGCGTCGAGATTTCGTCCCGCCATCGAATTAAAGCTAATATAGAAAAATCGACAACATTCAACTCTACGAAGAATATTCGTCTAAACTACAAAAATTTCAACAACTAATGTGTTTTTCGGGCGCCGATAATTTCAGAGCTAATTGCAAAAATGTGTACTAATAACCAGGCGCCCTGGATCCTTCTCTCTCGACCTGTTGTCCGTGCCAGCCGCAAGATGTCTCCGCGCGTCCCCGTGACCTCTACGGTCATCTCGCATACATACACCCGCATAGCGGACTTGTGCCTGTTTACTTTGTGTCTTTTTTTTTGCATCGTCGTTTCGCGTACTCTGGGCTTCCGTCCTCTTTTGGGTGTATACAAGTTCATGGATTATAAATTATTTGTGTTCTATGGCTGATGTGATCGGCACAGCGCAAAATGTACGACGAAGATTCGTGGCAGGCGCATGCGGGCGAATCTTACGTTTTTGCATATCCAACAAATTTCTCGGAGTGAACGCTGTCGTCCATCAACATTATCACCATCATTATCTTCATTATCATCATCATCATTGTTACAAACATAATAATCAAACTTCGATTAAATGTAAATCCGCGCGACTCGACAATTATGTATTATACACCGAAGAAAGGGTCGCGCGCATCGACGACGGTTTTCCCGTCTCCTCATCGCCCATCCCCCTCCCCACACTCCCCTCCCCGCCCCCCTCCAAATGTCGACTCGTCTCAATATAAAAATATAAAAAATAATTTACGAGTGATGTATATAAGAATTATTAGGTCATCAACGAATCACGCGGGGTTATGGGGAAGAAAAGTCGCGGCGCTGGGTGTATGTGTGTATGATGTTTTCGTGTGAGTGGGGGAGGGGGTCGCGACACGCGACGCATCAAACGTGCGCTATCGCATCGCTATCTCTCTTCTCTTTTCTGCTCGCGAGCAGCATCGTCTTATCGTACACCTCACTTTGTAGATCTATCCGAGACAAAAACAATGAAAAAGACAGACTGCTGTGTTACGCGGGACGTAAACAAAAACATCGTAAAAAAATGTATATAGATATGAGTATTCCGAAAGAGAGATCACCATCGTGAAACGGTTTGACTTTGACGCGTGTCGGCAAAACGTTTCTCAGTGGATCGCTACAAGTGTCTGGCCAGGAACGGTTATGATTAGTGGATCACATAAAAACGTTGTACATATAAAAAAGAAATCATATTTCGTACATAGACGCACTCTATTCACTTATCGTGATAATACGATACGTATAGTCTTATATTGTATTTTTAACACTGCGAAATTGTGAAAAACCGAAAACAATAACGTGTCCGCTCGTGTCCGCTTTTCATTTTTTTTTAAGAGTCGTTTTGCCTTACGCGACGTCAATGTCAAGACGATACGCGGCTAATGTTCTCCTTTCGCAATACCGATACCAAATGATTCGGAAGTACGGCGCGCTCCGGCGAGAGCGCGCGTGTCGCGCACAAAAGCAGATTTGCGCACGAGAGAAACGATAACGCGTTACTGGGAATAGCGGATATATTTTGTTTGTTTGTTTAATCGTTAATATCGTTATAGTAGTAATCGGTATAGGTAATAGTAGTAGTAGTAGTAGTTGTAGTTGTGGTAATAGTAATAGTAGTAGTAGTAGCGTCGACGGTATTATAGTTGGTAGTGTATAGTAATAACAATAGTAGTGTATAGCGGTGGTACAGTATCGTGTGGAAAGTGACGATGCGGTAGCGCTGCTAATCGCGACGCGATGTACATTCTCGATAATATAACAACGATACATATATTACGACGAAAAAAACGCGAGCGCGCGTCCGTCTTCGAGCGAGTACGAAAAGGGATTAAACGTTTTCTTGCGAGGAGCGAAGAATACGCGATGCGAGCGCCGCAGTCGGAAGGAGCGCGCAACGATTATTTTGACACCGGGCGGCCCTGTCAACCACGGCCTCTATCGGGAGAATAGTGGAGCGGGGGAGTGGGGAGGCTTGCAACGCCGCGATGAGCCGGCGTACGGGGTTTACCGCTGGAGCCCTCTATTGTTACTTCGCCTCTACTATTTTACCTTCTTCTAAACACATTGAGTACTTGAGGTATTGAAAAATATACACGCCCGCCCACAATATGCGTGTGTGTAATTAGGAATCTAAAACACCCGATAGGATTCGCGTTAGTTATTGGGCAGGAACGCGCGTGCGCGACAGATTACTGTGAATTCTCTTTTTTTTTTCTACGTCCGCTCGCGTTTTATATCATTTTCGTCCTGTTCGCACGGAAATTCACGCGAAACGGTGACGAACGATTAGGAAAAAAAATATATATCGCGCCTTTCGCGCCCCACGACTCCGCCCCGGGCATTATTACCGTATGGGAATTTTCGAGACGAATCATTCGACGACCGTACATCCAGATAAATTTTATGGAAAAGTATGGCTACGTTTTTTTTGTTTATACCTGTCGCCGCCCCCCCCCCCTCCCCGTCTTCGCATCTTATTACAAAGTGGTTGGCTCCGGTATCGTAAACGTATATCATAATGATAATAATACTATATTTTGTGTGTGTAACGTGCCTCCCAACGACGTAACTGTAGTCCCATCGTTATACTCTCGTGTATGTATGCGCATGCACATTTACACACACACACACACACACACACACACATGCACGTATATGCAGTATCTTGGATCTTGTTTCTTCTCTTCCTCCCTATTTTGTCTCGCGCTCCTGTCTCCCTCAGCGCATCACACTCGCCGTGACGCGCATGCGCGCGTTCAGTGTCTCGCTTTGATTCTTCGCTAAGCTCTCCCTTTTTTTTTACACGCAGAGTCGATCCCGTTTGATTGGCGCTTCTCGTATATTATCGCGACGAGTTTCTCTTAATCTTTTTTTGTTTTGTTTTCGTCGCGTATATTATTTCGTACGAGGGACGATACGCGGGGGCGTTAGTTATGTTGGCTCGACGACGCGACGCGACGATAATAACTCGGACCCTTTTTAACAATAGCAGGTACTAGCATAGCTACCACAGTCGTACGTATCGTTAATAGTATCGATGTATACACACACACACACACGCGCGCCCGCGCGTGCGAGCGCACATATATGTACACATTTTATATACACGTAGGGTTAAGTGTGAGTAAATAAAGTCCTTCCTGTCCACGAGCTGATCACTCGAAGGCAGGAAATATCATTGTGGGTTCGACCGATCCCCCCCTACCCGTTTTGATTTCCTCCCTAACCTCTGTCGACAAGTCCCGTTTCCGCTTGTCACTCGTAGGTCCGCTTATCCGCAGATCGAGATATTCTTACCGCTGGAGGCTCGTTTGAGGTTATGGGCATGACAAACACGCGTCCATCCACTTCGAAATCTCGAAACCACTATTCTCTGAACGGGCTGAATCAATTGGTATGAAATTTGTTGTGTGCATTTTGGACGATGGCACCGACGGCCTCCAGCTCGCCATTTTCGATAAAAATGTTTAATCCTTGAGAAATCATGATGAGGAACCACGAACACGCTTCCGTCCACTTCGAAACTTTGAAACGACTACTCTCTCAAACGGTTGAACCAATCAGTACGAAATTTGTTGTGTGCATTCAGGACGATGGCACCGTGGGCGGTCGCTATTTTGGATGAAAACATTACAGTTTGAGAAATCGCGATTTAAAACATTTCGACTATCCCGTGTGTCATGTGGTAATGTTTCGTCACACCCTTAAGCAAAAAACGCGAGCTCGCGATTCGGCGGAGAGGCCCGTTGCGATCTACTGGTCGAGCGGAACGGGCGGAACTGTGCTAATCACCGGATAACCTCCAAATTCGTTCGCGGACGTACAAACTCGAGATCAGACGTTGTTGGACCTCCGAATGTCAAGGAAAATAGAAAAATTCGATGCTTCTCAGGTTTCGCTATACTTTAAACCTTCGATCGCGATACCGCGAAGATCTTGGGATTGCGAAAAGTTTCTGATCATTGTATCGACGTAGCGTCGCGTTTCACTACGGCAAATGGAAGAAAAAATAAAAACACAAAACGACCGAGTAACCACGAGGAAAATCCAGGGATTTTATCGCAAAGAAAAACAAGCAATAAAAAAATGAAACAAATCTGTTGATAAACTTAACTCTTAGGTACAAAGTATATATAAATCGCTAGTTTTTAACTCGTCTATCTTCATCGCGAATGCGCGCCACAGCGCAAAGAGGTTCCGACGCGTGCGCCGTCGGTAGCCAGTAGATCGCGGCGATCTCTGGTGGTCGTAAAGTGAACTCGAAAAATTGCTTCGTCAAGCCAGTTTTTTCGTTCCCTTCTGCACTACGTCGAAGGCGGCGAACGTTCGTTAAATTTTGTACGCAACGTTCGAACGTCCACTTTTAAATATATGCATATGTGTGTGTGTGTGTGTGTGTGTGTATGCGTGTACATATTAATATTGTATACTCTACACCATTTATCGCGTATATTATAAAAATAATATGTAAGACCATACCGAAGGACCGCGTTTTCGTTCCGAAACGGACACGAAGCTGATACGGTCCAACGGCAGTACACACGTGTACGCCTTCTACTACGTTACGTTTCCTACCACCCTTCGGGGTCTCTCTCTTTATCTCTTTCTCTTTCTAAATCATCATTGGGATATTAGCTCGATTAGTTTTTTCTTTCTTCCGAATCTTCCGTGATCGGACAATTTTCTCATTCCCTCGGATAAAGCCCGCCGAGCCGGGAATTCGTAGGCTCTACAGATATTTCTATTTTGTGTGTGCCATGTATATAGGGCGACGCGAAAAATCGGATTTTTCTTTCAAGTCGTAGCAAAACAAAACTCGACAGGCAAAACGAAATCTTACGATGGTAACTTTTATCGTTTGAAATTCGTTCAAAGAGTCCCATCGTTATCAACGAAGGTTAGGGAAACATCGAGATGAAAAAAAAATCATCTTTTTCTTAGTTGACGAATTTCTTCATCGGAGAAAATCGATCGAAAATAATCATTCAGCGATAAACGTTTAGAACGAAAATTTAAAAAAAACGTATGAAAACTTTCTCTCCCAGCTTTTCGTTCAAATTGAAAAGAAACATTCGAAACGTGAGTTAACCCGAATGCGAGCAAAATATAAAACAGAAAGGCGTGGCGGTCGGTAACACTGTTCGCGTCGATTTTTCGTCAACCGCGTTTACCGATGGGAAAAAACAACATTCGATACGACGCGTCGTCCTGATACACGTAGTACGAACGTACATAGGCGCGTCCGGAGAGCGCGCGCGCGCGCGTGTGTGTGTACATATGTAATACGAAGTATCATTACTCTCGGACTAATATCAGTGAAAAAATAAATTATTACACCTCGGTGATATATGCGCGTGTACGTGTGAGAGAGTCAGAGTTTCTTTTCCGTCCGTGATAAAAATAAAAAAGGAAAAATTAAAAAAAAAACCCACACACACAAAAAAAAGTACGCGATACGTATTCCTCGAACGTTCGGTATTTGTTTTCATAATTGAATTTGTTCCACCGACACACGCGTATATCGGGGATTATACAATGGCATTTGCGTCGACGTCCGATATCTTTTGCGAGGTTATAAATATTAACGGGCGTTTTATCGCTCTCTCTCTTTCTCTCACGCTTCCTTTCTCATTCCGCCATGATCCCTAAATTCGTGAATTCGAAAATTCTTTCGGTAGGCTACTCGCCGTTAGGGACGCAGAGATGATGTCGTGTTTCAGTCCTCGTGTACGTGTTGCGTGTATGTTTATAAGTGTAGGTCGCGTCGTTTCGATAAATCGCGCTGGGCGTTGCGAGATCACGTTCGATCCTTTCCGTGGCTCATTAATTGGCGACGAGAAGATGTTGATACTGGCTGGCGGGATAATGAGTTACGGAGCCAAGACTGAAGCTGTTGAGGCCCTCAACGAGGGCGGCTTTGTCTTGTTGGCTGGTAGTGGTAGCCGCGGTTGCAGCGGCAGCAGCAGCGGCCGCCGCGGCAGCCGCGACAGCCGCGTTGTTGTTGCTCGTTCCAGCCCCACCACCGACCGGTCCGAGATTTCCGCTCACCGACGTTAGTTGCGAATTGGCGCCACCGGTGGCGCCACCAACACCCGCCCCACCGCTCGAGCCGCCACTCACGCTAGCTCCGTAAAACTGATGACCGAGGGCGCTCGGATCGAGATACGAGGAGGAATACTTCGCTCCGTATATGTCGGGAAGGTAGGTCCCGTTTGTACTCCCGGCGCTACCGGCTGAGCCGTGATTCGACGAACCGTCGAACACGTTTCGGTGGGGAAACTGAGCGTGGTACGGACCGTGAAAGAAATAGGCGCTCGGATCGGCACCACCGTGTTGTTGTTGCTGCTGTTGCTGCTGCTGAGACTGCGCAGCTTGCTGCTGTACACCGCTCACCATCCCACCCGGCGACAACGAACGACTCGTCGGTGAACTCTGCGACGATCCTAAACCACCCGCGCCCTGCTGCTGCTGCTGTTGTTGCTGCTGATGATGGTGGTGGTGGTGGTGGTGGATTTGCTGCTGCATCGCACGCTGTTTTATGTAATTCGAAAACTCGGTCGGTGACATCCTGAAAAACGAGACCAAGTTACGTCGTTTCGTAATGTTTGTTTTGGGTTTTTTTTTAATTTCTTTGTTTTTTTTCTTTTGGATCTTTATTTCGTGGTGCCAGATATCGATGCTACTTTCGGATAATTTTTTTTTTTTATATTCAAGAAATAACTGTGTCATGACTGTTTGAAATTTAAGGATTTTTGTGATTTGGTCGATGACCCAAACAATGGAATTTTTTGAATTTTCGACTTGTTTCAAGAATGTGGCTTGGGAAATCTTTTATAAGATGCGTCAAAGTGGTTTGATCTTCGGTAAGCTGCATAGAAGCAGAGTTAAAGACATGACGAACACGCTTCCGTCCACTTCGAAATTTTGAAACGACTATTCTCTGAAACAACTGAACCGATCGGTACGAAATTTGTTGTGTGCATTCAGGACGATGGCACCGAGGGCGCGCCGGTCGCCATTTTGGATAAAAACGTATCATTCTTGGGAATCGCCATTTACAAAGTTTCGACTATCTCTCGCACTCGTGTGTCACGTGATATAACCTTCGTTATGCCCTTGAAGTGATCAATCGTGGAAAAGTGTGTTCACGATGAATTTTCGCTATTCTTCCCTACAAATAAAGGTTGCCCCGTAATTTCAAACGGTAGATTCGTATTAAAACGAGCAAAGCACGTTGAAACGTATATATAAAAAAAATGAAGGAAAATTTCGAAAATTTTTCGTTATTACTCGGAAGCTTTATCTCTTTTCGTGATTTCTGGCAAACGAACCGAATGATAATTATAATCGAACATTACCTGTTGGCCCTTTTGCTGCTGGTTTTGAGTTTGGTGCTGCCGAATTTGGTCTGAGCGAAGGTGGCGGTGGTGAAGGTGAGGGGTGCTGTAGTTCGAGGTATAAAGGCCGGAACAGGGCTGGGCGAGCCCTTGAACGAATTGGCGATGGGAGTCGGCGAGGGTGCCGACGATGAGGCGTTTTGGCTATTGTTGTTGACGCCGTTGCTATTGTTATTGGCGACCCCGGTTGTTCCGCCATTAGGATTGTTTTGGCCGGAATTAGGATTGGCGATGGGATTTCCTGTGGTCGGTTGGCCGGAAGCGTTGTTCGTTGCCATTGGGAAGGGCGATGTTGATTTCGGGCTGAGACTGAGTGCTCCCAGTGATGTACCAACGGCTTCGATGGGTCTGAAGCATTGAGCTTCCGGATTGAAAGTTTTCGTGACTTCCCGATCGGCTGATGTTTCATCGTGGGGATCAGCGCTTTCGGAATAAAGAATCTTAACGGCGCTCTTCTCGCCGATCCTATAGCTGACCTCACCCGGATCGACCCAAACGGCCAATTCGGCCGGTAAATTCTCGAGTATATCCTGAATCGGTACACCGCTCTCTTTGGCGGCACGTTCCAATACGGCGTCAACCGGATCACCCGTTTTCAAGCATCTGAAAGCCGAGCCCTTGAAGGGCTTCTCCGGATACCAATGTCCCTTGAACTTGTCCTTGAGGGCTTTCTCGAGTTCTTCCCCGAAAATATTGACCCTTCTTCTTGGCAATTTGTTGTACAAGTACGATATCACGAAGTTCAGTGCCACCTGGACCTCGATGTGCATCTTGGGAGCTTTCTTGGATTAATTTTCGAGCCTCTCACTCACTTTCTCTCTTTCTCTCTCTCGCTCTAGTTTCTCTCCGGAGTTTCTCCGTTTCACCTCATTCGCACTTCCGGCGCTTTCTCGTCGCGCCTTCCTCTCCTGCGAACCAAAAACAAACGAAAAATCTTTTAACTTCCGTTCTTCTTCTCCCTCGTCCCTTCAGACTTCGAATCTTGCCCAACGATAAAAGAAAACCAAAAAAAAAACAAAACAAGAACAAACCCAAACAAACAAAATATACGAAAGGTCATCAAGAAAGTAGGCCACGAAAAATCTTCGACTCTCCTCGCGACGAGATTTTTATTGAGGGGATTCGCTAAGCGAGGTTTACTATCGTACACGCTTTTACGATGCCCCGAATAAACGTGAACGGAGGGCGAGGCGCAATGGAGGTCAGGGGGCGAGGAGAGGGGTTCCAAGGGGTGGAGGCTCGATTCGGGGATATATAAACGGCAGCGGAGCTCCTCGGATCAATACCCGTTCCTTCCGACCCCTCCGAGCCTCACGCTCTGCGCGACGCCGTTACGAATTCCCACCCACTCCATAACCCCTCTCTGCCCCTTCCCCTCCCCAGTCCTCTTCAACCCTATCACCCTCCTTTGCCCCAAAACGGGCTTCTCGTATCCCTCGATTATCGCTGTCCCCGTAAACCTCCGGCCTCTGAGTCGATTTCTCATTTATCGGCTAGTAGCGAGCTACCCGGTGGTCCCGTACCGACCCTCGAACGTACCTTCCGTGGGTGTCAGGTGCCCCTCGCGAGGATCGATGGCCCACCCAACGGGGATGAAAAAACGGGCGGGGAGGGTTGATCGCTCGGCAAGGGCGTTGTCCAAGGATACGGGAGAGACGCGAGATCGATACCCGAGCTTTACGTTTTTTTCGACCACAACATTATTTTAATCCGTGACGTTGAGGCTTTTGCGTTATTTTTCTTTCTTTTTTTTTCTCACGATTTTGAACTAGAAAAATGAACCAAGTCCGGGGGAAATACGGCACTGCCGGGCGAGGAATTTAAGACGAGAGGGGATTTCGAGTGGTGACATTTTTCGACCGTTTCGTTCTTTTGGAAAATGGTGGTTTTTAAGGTTTTTCGGATTGGGAGGAATCCGATTTTTGTTCACTTTTTTTTGGTTTTCTGATTGGTAGGTATTTTTCTAGGCTATTTAGGATTGCTGATGTGCTGGTTTATGGTTTTGTTTGGGTTCGTTTGGGTTAAGTTTCGATCGAGTTTACTTGGTCTTATTTTTGTTTCTAGGTTAGGCTCTTACGTTTAGCTCTTTTTAATTAATTTGTAGTTTACAATATTGTACCGACCTGCTCATTGTAATTCCGCTTTTTTTTTGTTTTTGTATTTTATTTTAATAATTTTCGTTACTTCGTTTGCTTTTTTTTGTATTGCTTTTTTTTTTAATTTACAGATTTATGATTTTTATTTTAAAAACAGGAAAATTTGAATTTATATATTTCCGTTTTATTATTTATTTTTGCTTGTTAAAAAAAATGTCTGATCGACACTTTTCAACGCTTGTAGAAAATGGTACAATCTTGAGGAACTTTACTCGCAATGCACGGAATAAATGATTCTCTTTTTCTCTCGTGTTTTTTTTTCTTTCTCTGCAGGAGAGCTGGCTACGATATTTTTCTCTCTCTTTTTCTCTCTTTGGACGAATCCAACCCTCTCTCTCTCTCTCCGTTTCTCTGCAGGAGCCCGAAGTATGGTATCTTTTTTTTTCTCTCTTTTGACGAATCCTATATACTCTCTTCACCTCTCTTCCTATCTCTATCTTTCTCTTTCTAAATGTCTCGTTCCAAATCAATTTAGAACTCCTCTCTTTTTCCTCTGCCTCTCTCTCTCTCTCTCTCTCTCTGTGGGAGAGTGTGGAAGAGAGAGAGAAAGCGAGGGGGAGATTTTAATCGACTTAGGACGAAAAATTCGACAATTCGGACAAAAATTTGCCCTAATTCAAACTTTGGGGCAAATAAAAATGATAGCCAAAACTTATAACAGAATAAACATACGAAATAAATGATATACTATACAACAAATGGAGAGTAAAGAAAAAATAAAAATATAAACATATTCAAAATTATATGAAATAAAGGTGAACCAAAATTGACTATAAATACGCAGAAATAATAATACTCTTACAATAAATCATATTTAAATTTAATGAAAATAAATATTTAAAAAAGGAACAAATATTTCTCAAAAATAAATAAAAATCGAAGAAAGAAAAAAAAATATCTGAAATCGAAAACATGAAGGAGAAGGAGAAAAACGAACAGAAAGAAAGAGAGAGAAGTGTTCGAGTCGTGCTTTGCGATGGAAATATCCGAATAGCAACCTGAAACATTGAGAAATTGAGCAAACGGGAATAATGCATGTATTAAAATGGTACCTCGCTCTCCCCTCTTAACTTTAAGTTAATTAATGAAATTTAATAGGAGGTCCAAATGTAACGCCGAAGAAATGAGAAAATAGCGTGCGCGAGGGTGCTATTTTCTCGATTGCAAAAAGGGAATAACTGACAAGAGATTGAAAAGATTGATAGATTCATACGAGACTCAAATTCTGCAAAGTTCGAACCAAATAAAATTTTTTTTTTTTTTCAAATCTCGCGGATTTCCGTTCACTAAAATCGTTACGAGAAAGGTTTTTTAATAATTTTCGACCTTTCCAACTTTTTTCTCTTCGAAAAGTAAATATTTATATCCATTAATTCGACGATTTCCGAAATTTTAAAAAAGTATCGGATGTCACGATGTTTTTTGAAATTAAAGGTACATTTGTTCAATGTCCATTCCAGAATGTTCCAATTGTCAAAACTAGGCTCGCTGTTTGTCCATTCGGCGTCGATGAAAATGTCTTTGATTTATAATAACAACAACAACAACGACAATAATAATAATAATAATAATAATAATAATAATAATAATAATAATAATAATAATAGCAATAATAATAATAAAAACTGCATTTCTTTATCATTTTTCCACAAATCCAGACAGGATCCATCTATCCGGTCAAGATCGCTTGAAAAATCTTGTTTTCTTCATCCCATCAATACCATCGTAAAAAAATCGTGAAAATCAATCAATTTCTTGGGACTCGAATTTATTCAGATTGGTCGAATAATTTCGATTCCAGAGGTCGAAATAACTAAAAATTGAAGTTTTTAATCAATCTCTCTTTTTTCCTTCTTCGGGTTCAGGGAAAAAGATCGAGGCGAAGAAAATCGAGGAGGAGGGGGATAGGAGAGCGCGTAGTCGCGACGAGTTACGTAACGGCGGGTTGGCAGGTGTATAAACGCGTGTGTCACGAGGCGTGCTCGGTGTCGAAGCTATTTACGTGTCGCTGGTGCGCGACTTTTGGCCTGGCTCGTATATCGCGCGGGACGAGAGTGCGCGCGCGTCTAATTTTGGTAACTTTCGATGAAAAAAAATTCCAGGGTCTATTTCCAAACCGGGCTTGTCCCGTTCGTCCCGTTTTCTCTTTCTCTTTCTCGCTAATTGCTCGAGGGCGAACCGCAACCGCACTGCGATTGCGGTTGCGGAGAGAAGAGAGGCGAGAGGAGAGAAGGAGAAGTGTTTAGCCAGGGTGGTCACCCCGCGGGCATCGGTTTCGGGCACAGCTCACCGAGCACCTCGTTTTTTCATCTCGCGTTGTAGCCCAGTCGGGTTAGCTCGAAAGTAGGGGTAACCTGGAATTAATTACAGTCAGACATTTTTTTTCGCCAATGTTTACGGGGGGTCATAAATAGCTTAAATCCAAAAACTCGACCAAATCCAACCGGTGCGTTAGCCGCCATATTGGTTTGAAGGTCAAACATTTTCTTAGCCATATCTACTTTATTTTTCATTTTTTTACAAAAATGATATGGACCAAAGTTGTTGCAAATTTGATTCTCTACAACTTTGGTCCTTATTATTTTCATCGTACACTTAATATTTACAGAAAAAAACTGCAAAAAACAAGTCAAAGTTCGATTTCGTCTGTATCTCGATTATTATCGAATTTAGCGAAAAAAAATGTTGTGGGACTCGCTGAGGGAAAGCTCATCGCGTAAGGCGCAAACCGTTACTGCGCTCATCAAACGAACGCGCTCTACTTGCAACGCGGCGAGGGGCGCTGAGGTTTGCGGAGTTTGTTTGGGTTCGACGATTGCGCCTGGATAAACACGTTGAGGTTGTTTGGGTTTTTTTGGGCTTTCTCTTGAGCTGTGATAATCACTTCACAAAGCTTCATCCTGAGCTTTTCGCTGAGCTCTGTGCTGAGCTTTGGACCGAATTTTAGGCTAAGCTCTATTGTTGAAATATGATGCAATATCTGTCGAGGTTTATGTTAAGCTTTGTGTTATTATGATTTCTATGTTGAGCTTTGTACGAAGCTTTGTGCTGAGTTTTACGCCTAGCCCTACACGAAGCTTTCCGTTGAATCCTATGCTGAGCATCGCACGAAGCTTTGCCCTGATTTTTATCCTGAGCATTGAGCTTTCGTGCTGGGCAAATTAGCTTTGTGCTTTCGTGCAGTGCAAATTAGCTTTGAGCTTTCATGCTAATCTTCACGCTGAGCTTCGTGCAGAGCTTCGTGCTAAGCTCCATTTTTAACCTTCACGCTGAGCTCCGCGCGGAGATTCGTGCTAGGCTCCACTTTTAACCTTGTATTAACCTTCACGCTGAGCTTCGCGCAGAGCTTCGTGCTAAGCTCCACTTTTAACCTTGCATTAACCTTCACGCTGAGCTTTGCGCGGAGCTTCGTGCTAAGCTCCACTTTTAACCTTGGATTAACCTTCACGCCGAACTCCACGCAGAGCTTTCTTAATATGTCATACTTCAAGACATTTTCAAAAATGTGATTCCAAAAACATTGGTCTCGTGAGTCACGTTCTTTCAATCGATCCTCGTGTGTAAGCTCGACCAAACACGCCTGCGGTCGAACTTACCGCTGTTCGTGCGCGGCTCTCGACGAATACGCGTCTCATCGCGGTGTCGCAATTAACATCGAAATTTCGTCGATGAGAAACGGGCGAAAGCGTGGCGGGGAAGGGAAGGCTCGTTATCGCGTGCCGCGCGATAACCCGCAGCGACGTCGCGACGGCCCGATCGGAACGACGCTTTGAAGCGCTTCTCGGCCAATGAATAATTCAAAGGCGCTCCTCATAGCGATGGAAAATTACCGCACGCGCGCGCGGCCGCCAACACGACATCGTAACATATGACGCGAAACATTTCGGCCGCGCGCCGCGAATTACCGACCGAGCTCGGTAACTCGCTTCTAATCGCGTTACCTTCGACGCGATTCAGAACTACGCGGACTTTGCACGCCAGCCTCGGAATTCTCGGTTAATTTTCATCAAAGACGAATATTCTTTTGGTGCGAAAAAAGAAGTTTTGGGTTTTGGAAAATCGAGCGGTGACCGGTATTGGGGAACAAATGGACACGTATCAAACATAACCTAACCAAACACACACAAATATCGGAGGATCACGAATCCAATCAAAACAAACATCGAAGGCTCTCGATTCTAACCCAAACAAAACCGAAGGCTCACGATTCTAAACCAAACAAACATCGAAATTTTACAATTCTAATCCAAACGAAATTCAAGGTTTCACAATTCTAACCCAAACAAACCCAAATGAATATCGACGTGTGCTGATTCTAACAAAACCAAACCCAAACGAATATCGAATTCCGCTGACCGCGACCTAACCAAATACAATCAAACTTCGAAAGACTCTGAGTTCGATGTAAATTGCCATCAGTGATGTACAACCCCAACAAAAATCTAAGGGTGCCAAGCTCGATGAAAATAAACATCAACGAAGTGAAACCCAAACGAACCCAAACAACCAAGATCGTGAAGACTACTTTGAGCAAATTTTGACGGGCACCAAGTATGACCCAAACAAACCCAAATTAGCCAACTCAGGACTCAAAATATAACAAATAAATCTCAAAAGGGGAAAACCGTGACCCAAACAAATATCGATCGCAGCAGGCCATAACTCAAACAAACCCAAACAAATTTCAAACGGCGCGTAGAAGGAACCAACCCAAACAAACATCGAAGCGTAAGCCTCATACAACGTCGCGTCCTTTTTCCAAATACTTTAAATGACAGCTGATCGAAGATTTCTCTTTACCGACCGAGCGAGGGTCACGTAATCGCGAAACGATGCGCAAACTGAATTCTCAATCGGTCTCACTCGCTCGACCGTCAGATCCGCGATTCCCCGTCTCTCTCGTACCCGTATTTGTTCCGCATCACCTTACGCGAGCAAACGCCGCGAGTGTGACTCAAAGGCGCGTGCACCGGCGCGCACGTGTGTCAGTCAAGGTCGTCCGAGAAAAATGACCGCATACGCGATCGTTCGGCGAACACGCTAGGGGCTATCGATGCGAGCACATTCGAGAAAGGTTTACAAGCGCTTTTGATACGAGAAACGGCCAACACCGAGCTACGCGAATGACTTTTCGGTCCGAGATATCCTCGAGAAACTTCGAGCGAATAGCACGAATAGCACGTTTTTTTTATGATTGATTATTAGCCCCTGACACCCGTTGGAATAAATATTCAATAATCTTAACTGCAGCCTGTTCGATAAGAGCGTGCACGGCAAAACTCGAAAACTATTCGAAAGACGGTATCGAAAAAAATGTATTTGATACTCGACAATATAAGCAGCGATGTTTTCTCATTGACAAGTCTTCCAGTCGTCACCACTATTTATTATTGCTCAACATCTCCGAAACAGTTTTTCCATCAATTTTGTGTAAAAATCTGAGAATAGCTACAGCATTAGTTTCTTGATGTAGTTGGATAGGTGATGATCGATGCTGGAAGGTGACCAAATGGAAGCTTCGGGAAAATAACGTTATCTCAATCGCTATCCAGACGTTTTTTTTTTGCCGACGTAAATCTTTTCGACGTATTTTACTGATAACGGATTTTCATTCCTGATCGCGATCTGACGCAACTGAGGCTTTCTGTGAAAAGAATCTCGGTGGAATCTACCTGCTCGAGTTCTACGATTGAAAAGTCGCTTTGAAACAATATCGTCGTACACGTTTTTGTCGAACAGCTTTAATCGAACTATTTTGCCTTTGAAAATGATATACTTCCCGTCTTGCCGACACTTCTGCAAAAACTCTTTTTCACAAAACGTTTAAGTACAAAAATGAAATGGAAAAGTGAAAATTTCGTGTTTGCTAATTTAAAAAAACTCGTTTCGAAAAAAATATCCAGGATTTTTCATTATTTTTTCCAAATATAATTATAAAAAATATTTATAAAACATTTATTAAAAAAAAACATAAATCTTCCATGCAACTTCCAACAACATATTTTCCCTTGCTCTGACCGTGTAGTCGGATGAAAAAAAAAAAGAACGACGAGAAAAACGTTAATTACAAACTGGCAGTAATCAATTCGTCAATAGAGGCGTCGGAGCGCGAATTGCCGGCGGTGATACCCGCAAGTAGCGTACACGGAAGGGATAACGCGTCCAAGGCCCGCGGACGAGCCTCGGGGGAGTAGGCGCCCGCGCGGCAGAGCGTGTTTCTGGGTCACGGGCCGTCGGATCTCGCTCCATGCGCGACCTCCCGTAACCGCGACCGCGTCGTCCCTCCCGAAACTACCGTCGCCCCCAATTTTCCAAAACCCCGAGAGCGAGCAGGGCGCAGTCCTTGCGGACGGCCAAGTTGCGAAACTCTTGTACGCAGATAGGGTGGTGGGAAGAAGAAGTGGTTGAGGTGGGGGGAGGGGGGGGGGGGTAGAGGTGGCTCGTACGGAAGCGTATATTTGTATACGCGAAGGTAAATAATCGCGCGAGATTACGCGCCTCGAGGAAACGGGAGCGACCTTGCGAGCTTGACGCGCGCGCGCGCGCGCGTAAACTTGCGATTATCAAATGTACCCCCTCCCCCTCGACGCTCCGGTCCCGGCCGCTCGTCAACCGCAATTTACGAGTAGAAACGAGTTTTCATTCGCTCCGTCCAAAGCCGCCGCTCGCGAGTTTGCCTCTGATGCAAGAGAGTAATTGTGCAAAAGAAACGACGAAAGCAAGAAAATGA
>JAPYZJ010003029.1:0-17959 GCA_030522765.1 Ophioninae sp. B BG-2022a | reverse complement strand
CTCCCCCTTCCCCCGCGTAGAGAATATTAAGAATCGCTCCCGAAGGAGCTGGCGCCCAACCCCCGAACCCCCTTTTGCGCTTTCCCTTTTTTATTATTCCTTTTTTTTTGTATTGAGTTTTCATTTTTTTTGTAATTTTTTTGTATTAATAGCGATCGCCGAACTAGCCCCAAAGTGCGCGAGTCGATCCCCTTGCGTCTGACCCCTGGACTGAGTGCCACCCTCGCGCGTCCGAGCCCTTCCCCCACCCCATCGTGATTGCGTTCCCCTTTTTAGTTTATTAATTAATTTTTTTTTTGTTTGCTTCTTTTTGTATTCCGCCTTATTTTCTTTTATTATTAAATATTGTTATTTCTTTTTTTATCGGTTTTGGTTGGATTTTCTTTATTTTTCTTTTATATTTTTGAGCCCCCCTTTCCCCGCTTTCCCCTTGCCCTCCCACAGGTGGCAGTGACGCGACCCAGGGACGTCACAATATTTAAACAATCGTGAAACTAAAAAAATTACGGTTATTCCAAAGAAATCTAAAAAAATTGCGAACCCTGTGAAAAAATTGATGGGATTTTAACGAAAAGTCGAAAAAACCGGAAATATTTAAAGAACCATTTTTAAATCCTAAAATTTCGAAGGTTCTGTTTGAACTAAACTCAAAAATGTGCAAATCTCTAAAAACATGTTAAAATATACGGTAACGTTTTGAAAAAAATTGAAAAAGCGAGAATCTCAGAAAAATCTGAAAAAATCAGTGCCCTCTAAAAATCTTTAAAAAATCAGGAATGCCCATAAAACATTATTCAAATGCAATAGTTGATATTTCTACGTAGTTGGCGTTCAGATTGAAGTGTGTGTCGGCGACGAGTTTCCCGGATCCATGCAATTGAGAGATAAAAGAAAAGCTGGCAAGGGAAATTCCGAAGTTGGAAAATATGCCGAAAAATCGAGATTGCGGCGCTTTGGGATTGAGGGAGTGAAGGGGAAAAGAACGTGTTATATTTTAGTGAAGCGGGTCATCGACGGTCGGGTATATCTGTAGGGAGGGAAAAGGTTTCCTGCTTCAATGGTTGATCCTTCGGGAACGAATGCTTTCACCTCGAGTATATTGATTCCGGTATTATTCTTTTTTCTCTGGCTGCCTTCTCATTCTTAATGTAGAAGAAGGGACGGACGAATCGGGAGTGAAAGAGCCAGTGATAGATACTGGGATAACAAGTACGAAGGAATACCTTGAATGAGGAACGATATTTGATCGCAGTATTATTCGAGTTGGAAAACTCTCTTCTCTCTGGTTCCTTCGATGCAGATCGAAAAGCTATTATTACGAGAACCTTTCCTACACGTATTTCATGTAACATCAGACCGGAATGTTCGGCCTGCCCTAGAACGCTTGGTAAAGTGTAGGATCACAATCATCATTGGAAAAACAAGAGAATTTAGCCAGTTTAAAAAAAGTACTGCTAAAGTAACGCAGAGCCAAACACTTCGGGAATTTCTAAATAGTAAGCAATTTACACAAAAACAAATGTCAGAAGGTTTTAAAAAATTGCGTATCTTTGTCAAAATAAATCGCTAAAGTTGAGAACTTCAAAAAAAAACTCGTGAATTGAAAATGTTCAAATCTCAAGATTTAATAGGATCGCTATAAAAAGATCTTCAAAAAAATGAGAATTTCCTCACAGCAGTTCTAAAAAATTGAAAAACTGTTCAGAAAATCCAAAAACTTGAAAGTAATTCTAAAAATCGAAAGCATTAAGAAACGCTTTCGTAAAATGCCAAAAAAAATTGAAAAAATAAAATCGCACTGAATAAGTCTGATTGTCACTGTCGACCATTCCAGTTAATAAAAATGTAGTGAAAAATTCATCATGAAACCTTTGAAAGTATCGAACCGTCAGTGCCATTCCAGTCGCAATACCAGAAATCCAGGCAAAAGTGTTCCATCAAGCCCTTCAAGGTACGGGGGCATGGCGAGTGCTCCACCAAATGGCAAACCCAAACAAATGACCACGTTCCCCACAATTGTTGTAAATTAGAAACCCTACACCTTTCCGGGCAGGCAATCATCCCCTGGAAGCCCAGAGGTGAATGAAATCGGTATCGAATATCCCATGCATGCACGAGAAAGATCGAGGGTATACGGTGTCAAAGGGAAGCTGCAGTCACACGTGCGGGAGTGATAAAGGGCACGGAATTCTCGTTCGCACGTTTCAGGTGGCAGAAGGTAGAACGATAGACGTAGGCATGCGGAAGAGGGTGTTCGGGGCTTCGATCGATCCCCAGACGAACCTCTTTCCTCTCCCATTGCCCCCCCCCCTCCCTCCCTTCCTTGATCTTTTTTCCACCCCCTTTTCCACCGTTGCCTTGCTACTCGACACCTACATATATAATGTACAACCTGTACACATTCCTGCTAGTTGCGATCGTGACCAGTGGAAAAGCATGGGCTGATGTCCCTTTGAAGGCACGTCACGTTCGTCTACACCCTAATGAGTGAGAGCGCGTGCTACCGGCAAGAACGAGCCTTCGAAACGTTCGCCAGAAAGGGTGTCCAGGGCCCAGATACGCGGCCGAGGGAATTGCTTGATCGAGAGCCTGCAGGGAGCTTCTAACGAAAGAGACAACACGATGATCCAAACCAGACTCGGTCGAAAATCGCGACCGTTGATGCGTCAAGCTTCCTCGAGTATGACTGGAGTCCTAAACCAGACTGAGGGATGATTGACCCCAAAAACTTCCGGATCGAGTTGCGTCTAAACCCAGAAAAAAGAGTTCGGAATCTTGAAAGTTGATATCGATCCTTCTGGAAAACAACTGCAAATCTGGTTTCTGGAAATTCGTTTGATGGAACTGGGTCATGGATATTGGTGGTTAGAAAAGTCATTGAGGAATTTTTATGATCATCGGAGATGGATCAGACCTACTGATTCTGATTGGCAAGTTGCTTTTTTGATGGTTATCGGTTGGTTCAAACTGGAAGTTTTTGCACTGTATGGTCGATGGAAATCGATCAGACTGGCTCGATCGATCGACTGATTTGCCAGACGAATGTTGTCAGGCGGAAGATTCTGCTCCATTTTGTCATTGAAGGTCGATGGGGATGGGTTGGGCCTGATGTTACAAGTTGAATGACGTCGATGTGGAAAAATGTTCGGTGTTTTTTTAACTCAATTATTTCGGCGTTGATTCACTGCGAAATTAAGATAAATATAACTTTGTGAATGTACGTTGATGTCCAAATTGAGAAAACTTAATCTCGACATCAATGCAGTTGGAAAAATTGTTCAAATTGTTATCCGTTCCTCAACCGATTTTTTCTACGGATTTGAGTAAAATGAGTTTCCAATTTTGAAAATTATTCTGCCACCTCGATATACCAGCTGGCAGTTCAAATAATCCTTTCAAATATTTATATTCAAACCGCAGAGCGGAGACTCGTCTTTGTGGAAATGGAAAGAAAATTGCATTGAATACAGTGGCAAAAACGGACCTGGTAGAGTTTGTTCAGCGAACGGAATATAAATATCGAACGAGAATTCGCCGAACGTATTTTTTCTCTCATCACGCTTTCGACCTGTATTCCTCCTTCCCTTTCATTTCGAATCTCCCGTTTCCCACGCCCTCTTGGCACCGCCACTTCCGTCCTCGACCTCCAACCGTCCTACGGGCAATAAAGGGCCTGAAGGGATGGCAAGGGTTTCACCGGAGTTTTTTCGGAGCTCGTTTTCTCTCAGGATATCACCACTTTCTCGCAAACATTGGCGAAGCATGCAACACCAACTTGATCGCTTTCCATCCAAGACGAGATGCGTGGCCGGTCCACGTGCGAGAAAGTTTTGCAGGCTTTTGTATTATTGCTTCTGTCGTGAGCAGAAAATACGTAATTGAGGGAATTTCTCGAGCAATGACTTTTTCCTTGATCCTTTTTCTTCCCCCTTTGTCCTTTTTATTTATTTTTCCCCTGTTACATTCCCCCTGGCCATTTTTACCTTTGGCTATTTTACCTTGTTCTATCCCTTTGGCTATTTTCATTTCCCTTCGATACGTTTTCTCTCGTGACCCGTTTCCTTTCCCGTTGACCCTTTTTCTTTGCTTTAGACCCATTTTCCTCTTTCTTGTACTTTTTCTGTCCCTTTGGCCTTTATTCTTTCTTTTGGCTCCTCTTCGTCCCTTTGTCACTCTCCGTCTCTCCTCTTCTATCCCGCTAGCACTTATCCCGTGTAAATTACGTCGACGGAATATTGGACCGTTTTCCCTTTCGCTTTTCCACCCTTGAGTTACTCAGGAAGCGGTTAGTCTTCCCTTCACTCTGCTCTTCTACCCTACGAAGCAAGAAAACCCAGCATTTCAAGTGGCCAATAACAATAACGTACCCTCTACTCCCAATGAGAGGGTGAATCTTTAGTGAGCTTTATGGAGGCGGGGAGGGTTGGGGTGGGACATTGATTGATTACCTTCATCATCCTCCAACTTAATATATGTGGGCAAATATTGGGTTACGAATGGAATCATGAAAAATGAATCGAAATTCCAGAAATACAGTTTGACATTTTAATAATGATGGAGGTATGAAACGTAAAAAATATAAATCCTTCTCGAAGTAAAATGTAAAATACACGCTGAATAGCCATTTGACAGAAAATTACGAAAATTCGTTTCAAATGAGAATACGATTTCAAATCTATAATAAGCATTGATTATATTTTTACGAGCAATAAAAATTGTACATCTTCGCAATGAATAAACGTTGTTTTTTTTTAGAAACGAGCAAAAGAGTCATGAAAATACAGTAATTGAAAAAGGTCAAAACATTTGGTTGATAACAAAATGTAAAGTAGTGTAAAAATAAATAAAAGAAAGGTGAAGGCGGGGCGAAAAAATGGGAAAGTAACACTGGACGAGTTCCGTTCGAGAGTCTACCAAAGGACAAAAGCAAAGAGGAGGTCTCGATCGAGAGGTTCAGAGATAAGCCAGATTTATGTCAGGAACGTATGAGAGTTCAGGACGAGAAAAACCAGGCTGGGACGACCGAGTGTTCGAGAACGAACTCGGCTTGCCTCGAATATCCCTTTGGATTTTGAGACTGCGACGATTCATTCGCCTCCCTCCGATTATCCATACGGGGGGGAAACGCGTGCATCACATGCCAAAAGGCCGTCCTATACGGGAGGAAAATCCACCTAGCTTCGATCCGTTTATGGCTCGGATCCTTTTCAAGCTTCTCTTCTTTCGAAGATCCTCGATAACGTCTTCCCTTCGCCATTCTGTGGCCCGATCCATCTGTACTGTTTCTTCACCCTCTGTCTCATCGGCCGAAAGTTGAGGGCGCGGACAAACATGAATCCAAACCTTTTTATTTTCCTGAACTTCACTCGAATTTATTTCGACGAGCGTGACCTTAATTGAATTCGCTCAAAGTAGGTTTTTATTCCTTCTTTTTAAATGTGGTTAACCTTATACTTGAATTGGCTTATTTTAAGTAGAAATTGATGTTTTATTTGTTCTGGTAAAAAATACTTTGAATAAATTTTATAACAATTGATTTTAATATCTTTCGTTAAAATTTATTCTAGTTAGTTTACCAAATAGTGATTTTCATTAACCTCGATAAAATTACTTTAAATTTCTTTTGATAAAAGTCATTTTAATCGAGTCTTTGTAAAATTACTTGCAATCAGTTTTGGTGAAATTAATAATAACACGCGTAGATATAATGTACTTGAAGGATATGAATTTGAATCAATTTTACGAAACAAAGATTGCGCTTGGGCTTATGTATATTCGAGGTCTCGATTTCCGGTCGAAATGTCATCATAACTAGATAAAGTTAAAACTATTTACTTAAAATACATTTTTATTTGTTTCATGGAAGTTACTTTTAATTAGTATTGTTTAGATTTGTAAAAATAATTGTGATTGGTATCGTCCAAATAAATGGATTAAATTTCTCGCAATGAAACAAATTTCATTACAACTCGATGGGTGTTAAAATCATTTTTAACCCCCATCTTGTTACAACTTGTTTCAAATCAATTTTAACAATAATCATTTCCTCTTGGCCATAAAAAAAAAGAGGTGCCTCGAGTCTTCATCCTTGGTATTTCCACGAATAGTTGAATTGCAGCAAATCGGGCTGCAATATTTTTCGATCAGATAGCAAATGTCAGAAAGAGCACTCGGTACTTTGGTGTACTTTGCAAGTACGAAGAGTAGCAGACAGAGAAAGAGAAGGAGAGAAATCGAGATAGAGATAGTCCAGGTTGGTCCATATTACTCTCGTGCCTTTCCACTTTCTCAAACAGTATTTTATTTATGACCAACTATATACGATCATCACCCACATACCCTGCTTTCTCTCCCTTCCTCTCCCCCTTGCCCTCTCCCCCGTCTTCTTCATTCGGCTCCCTTTTCGTTACTCTATTTCGCCTGCAGCATCCGATGCACCACTCCAATATACCTCTCGTGTTCAAATCTTCCCGAGCAGAAAGAGAAAAACGGAAGTGGCAAACAAGTACAAAAATAGTGAAGACGAAGAGCGAGTTTTTCAACGATCGCCCACAAATACCGATCGCCCAGGTACACTCGTAGCTACTTTAACTTCCGTTTGACCATCGACCAGCTACGATACCCAGCACGCTTATGATGCGTGGCTTTTGCGATCGAAAGCAAAAAAGTTCTTCATTTATCGAAAGCACTCTACGTTCATCATTCACGGTTTGGCAAGGGCCCCGGTATCGATTGACAGATGGAAAAGTTAATTTTTTACTGCATATTCATGAGGCCTTTATTTATCTGTGCAAACTTCATCGGCTAATGCAACCACTTTTTGGAGGTCCGTTGAATTTTCGAAAACTTTGTGACTATCGAAAGGGTCTTCGATTTTTGTTTGCTTCTGATAACTCGTGGGTTAAATGTGATTTTTTAAAAGAATATTGATAGTTACGACTGTGTCTCATGATTTTAGTGGTTAATACAAAATTGTTAAATGAAAAATACTTCAAAGTATTTTTAAATAATTCAATACATTTCAGAACTGTCTTTGTATATTTATTTCAAAGAGATTATTTTTTATTTTCAAGTTTATTCGAAATTGAAATTAACAATTACGAATAGATATGGTATGAAAAATGTCAAGGGAAGATTTTTTTAACTGTTGTCTTGATTTTTTGAAGAACAGCTCGTTTTTTATCGTATATAGAATTAGTGTGTTTCAAAATGGATATATTTATTGCATACATCAAATAATTAAATAAAGAAAACTCACAATGTTCTAGCAATGTATATTATCAACCAGAGTATGAAGGTTTAAGTACACCAAACCAAACCTAAAATATCAGTGGAACGAACACCTTTTCTTATAACCATTTCTCTTCTTCTCGAGTCAAATTACATAAAAATTTTCGAGTCAATTTACATAAAAAAATACTCTCATATATTCAAAACCCCAAAAAATCCAAGTGTCATAAAAGACAATTTTTAGGATCATTCCCAAGTCGTAATGGAACTCAAACGATTGGTTAATTCAGGATTGCGACTTTGTGAGTATGAGTCTGTTGGGTGTTAGATTTTTTGGGTGTTTTCCGGATTATCTATCACTATCTGCCTCGCTAATACGAAGATTTCGAGTTCATCTCCTTCCGATCACGAAAAGAATCGGCTGGATCGACGTTACCTAAGCTTGATGAATTTTCGTCTAGGGACTGTTTACACGACTCGAACGGAAGCGATTTTCTCGTAGCAGTTACAATGGACGTGCTTCATCGTTATCCGTTACGAGGAGGGCCGTCCAGAAAACAAGACACTAGTGGCTCCACAGATTTAGGGCTTTTTCTTAGTGGCGATAAAAAAAGAAAGAAACACATGCCCCACTCGCATATCCTCATCTTACCGTTAATCGAACGGTATGGATCGCCATTGGGGTTGGAGTTGGTTGAACGACGAGTCGAGGGTCGTCCACTGAACGAGCGTGACACATCCGTAACAACGAACCTCTTGGTGGTGGCTTTTCCAGTTACGGACAGCCGACATCATACCCCGCCTCCAACCCGGAGTCTATAGAACACCGTAATACAAGCTTTGTTTACGGCGTCCCATTTGTTCGAGAGGCTACACTCAGCTCGAGCAGAACAGAGTGTACAGCGGAGTATCGGTTGTGTAGCGAAAGTGGACACGAGGCTAGGGGTGATATAAGGGTTGCTGGAGTAGTTGGGACGACCCTCGGAAACTTCTTTTATCATCCCACTTCTTATCGGAACGGAGAAATGTGAAGACTTTGGAGGAACGATGATTCGTTTGTCAATTGTCAGGTCATAGATGTCCAGCTGACCACAATTGATCGGGATACGGTTTCAACTGTAAACCCGAAAACCAATATTTGCTAATTGGGTATGTGGTGATGCAAGGTGAGAGTGTTGTAACGATAAATACTCTGGAGAGTATCGTAAAATGGAGATTGCGTGGTTGATACAGATATATCTATAAAATGGATATCAAATAGATATCAAACTTGATATCAGTCTGGAGAAATAATCTATCAATGGAAGTGCTGACTGGGGTGAAATATCTTGCTTCAGCTGCAGGACCCAAAAGTGCTGGTCATTGGGTACACGAATGATCCGTTTCTGAAGTGGAGGTTGCATGGTTTATAAAGACATATTAAATAGATGTCAAACTGCCTAGAAGAATCATACACGAAGAACAAGATTTCAGCTGCGGTATCCAAAGGACTAATCATTGGGGGACCCGACCGATCTATCTATGATTTATACTGTTGTCAAAAAAAGAACTGTGAAAGATGTCTTGACTTTCACATGGTTGACAAAGATACTTATCAAATGGATATCAAATTATATGAGTAATCAAGTTATAGCTTCGGACGAAGTATCCTAGAAAAGAGCTGGTCGTTAGGTATGTGGCCCCCTACGGTCGAAGGGCTAAGAGCATCAAAAAAGTAGTCAATGGAGACACCTATCAGCGTGCGAATCCAACAAGTGGATCTCACTCCAATCTGCTGTCTTTTTTTCATTTCTTTAGGTCACTGAGAGCTGTCTGCACTGGCAATCTTTTTCTAGCCAATACTCGTTGATAGCGGCTATGCAAACGTTCTTTGTACACTGAGCGATGAAGACCGTTTAGGTACTGAAGATAGAGGGGGAAAAAAAGGATATCCACTTAACTTCCTCAGCTATGCCGACCAGCAGCATCCTTCGGTGGAGATTGGTGGAGGAGAAGGTGGGTCACGCGCTGCTTGTTTATGGTGAGCCATTTGTTCGAGGGCTTTCAAGCTTTTGCGCTCGATCCTCTAGACTCGCCGAGCAAGCTTCCTGCTGCTGCCTTCTCGTTATCCTTGTCGTTGACGCCATAGCCAGAATTCCTCTCATGCTCTTACTACCACGTCCCTGTGTATTCTTACCCTGTAACTACACCACCTTCTCCTCTTTCATTTCCTCTTTGATGGCCTTTCTGTACCCTCGGAGCGAATTCCTCGCCCATCCTCGGCCTCTCGCTTCGTCTATCTCCAGACATGGGCTAATGATCGCTGTCCTATGAATTGGCAAAGTACCGGAGCAGGAACAAGACCTGCTGGAGCATTCATCCCCGGGGAATATCCGGATGACAACGCGTACCATTAATTTTCTCCCATTGACGATCCAATCGTACTCCAACTTCGTCCTGTTAATCCCGTTCATGCGTGAAAACAACCGTTCCAGAAATATATCTCGTAAAACTAATTTCACCAATGATGACACTTTGAATTATTCGAAACTTCGACCTGAGCCCAAGAACAGAAGTCCTTTTCTATCGATTATCGAGACTTCTGGATCAAGAGTCATCCTTCTTTCGGTGGATGTCAGCTGCCAACCTGTCAAGTTGATTCCTAACTGATTCGACCTGGTGGGTCGGCATGTTGACCTGCAGATCACTATTTCGGTTGGAGAATTTGGGTCTGAAGTATTTTGTGTTATTCCAATTCAAGGCTGGTATAAGTTCCTTTCGTTCCTCAGAATTCCAAGTTTCTTTTGATTCAGTTTTCACCTTGGGTCTGTTGACAAGACACGTTGATAGCATCTGTTTTCATGCAACATTTCTCAGTGATACTTCGGGGATTGACGGTCTTCTTGAAAGTCCAGGAATTGGATGGTGATCCTGACATCATGAAATATTCGTTGTCTCTCCAACCCTCTTTAGCTCTCTGTTTTCGGTACTTAAAGTCTCGTCCACTTAAAGTGTCGTTCTTCTTCAAGTGGACGTCAACCAAGACAAATCCAAACGAACTTCCGGTACCTTTCTTCCAGTTTTTTCTTATTCCAACTTTCGATATATTGAGTCTACTGGCATGACGCGTTGAGAGCTTACGTCTTTATGAAACAATCTCCAAGTGATACTTTGAAGATTGAGGATTTTCCTCCAAGGTCCAGGCATTGGATGGTGATACTGAAATCCGGGAAGATTCTTTGCCTCTTTAGCCCCCTTCTCTTCTCGCTATGTTCCTCTTTTTGGTATCCAAGCAGCGTCGTAGCGATGAATCCCAAAGTAGTCCGGATCTAGTTCTCGTTCTGTACGTTATGGCGCTTTTCAGTACTCTGCAGAGCGGCACTTGGACCTACCAACTATTGGCTAAACTCGGTGACAGACGCGAGCTTTTCATCCCCCTTTCCTGCCACCTCGTCCCTCGCCACCTGTCATCAATATATGTACTCAAGTTGGGCCAGGAAAGCTTCTTCCCTTGGCACTACATCGACCAACTTCCAAGTAATTCCGCAGCGCGTATGGCTTTCTTGCGCCCAATCCGAGTCTCCCTGCATATCTATACGACTTGGGAATCAGTTGTACGAACTAGTCACGTGCCGCTTTGCACTCACGTCTCGGCGTTCAATGTTACCCTCCTCGTCTCGTTCGCGGCTTTTCGACCGTTACGATGAAATTGTACCTCTCGACCCTTCCCATATAGCGTGTAGGTACTTGAACTACCGACGTATAAATTGCACGATACCTGAATTCGTTTTCACCCTCCCATTAATATTTATTGTTGGTTTCATGAAAATTATTTCAGCCTGGAACTATTAGTCTTTTTTTCAATTTTGTGGCTACGAGCATCACATTTTTGCCCTTTTTTGCGTTTGTTTGGAGGTTAATAATTTTTTTTTCTCATTCGAATCAATAAGAGAGAAAAGTTATAAGATAAAACTCATAAATATAATAAAATTTGTCAAATATATTGAATAAACTACGAAATAAAATTTCATTCAATAAATTTGATAAATGTGTCAAATAAAATGTATAAAATGAAAGAAACACCGTCAGTGATAAGGGATGATGATAAAATGTCCTCAATTTCCTTCTTCTTCGTGTTATTGTACACAAGGGATGAAAGCTGTGAAGAAATTTCGTACATTTCATCATCATCCGTTATCACGGGTATTTTTATTTTTATCACGCTCGCCATCGAGTTGAAAGCTCATTAGACTGGTCTTTCGAAATGAAATTGGGCAACGTAAGCGGAGGTCATAACCTACGCTTTTAATTTTCCAACTGGTGATTTAGAAAACCTGGAAAAATCATATTGACGTTTCATTAGAAAACCGAAATGAAAATTATTTCGGTCAACTTGCAGAATAATAATTATTTTTCGTCCGTCACATATACTTACAATTCTGACTCTGCCAATTATTATAAATAATAAGAAATAACCATAAACTGATAAATAATCAGGACAAAGTTGCATCAGTATTCGTCCCTCAATTATTATCTTATTAATTATAACGAATACAATTAACAACGTCGTTATCGCGTAAATCAATATTGCACGTAATTCAAGCTAATCCTAGGAGGATAAAGCAAAGGTAAAAGTGAGAAAAAGAACCCTCGCGAGATTTTACGAGGGTCTGCAAGGGTAGCGAAAAAAAGGGCAGGGGTTGGAGGATCGTTCCGGGTTCGTGGCAAGCCCGGTCGTGTTGCGCCCGAGGTAAACTTAAAATCTATAGAGATAAACTGCGGGCGTGAGTCACATATGGATTGGGCATTGTACGTACATCGAGCGGAGCTTTAAGGGGGTATAAACAGGTGAGAGAAATTGCGCAAGGTGGGGAACGGTGAAATAGAGAGTTCGATGGAAATTCAATAATTGAAATAGTTCGTGGGAGCAGATGGGCGATTTCAAATGTCACTCCTGTTGAATAGAAAAAATTCGATTTATTTCCAAAATCCGGGCACGTACAGTGCCTTTGGAATTCAAACGATGAATATGCTCCGTACATTTTCTTCTATTTTTTTCTCAAACTCTTAGTGATTGATTTTTGTTTGTTTCTAACAATAATATTACACTTCCAAATACAAGAAGGATTTTCGATACTTTCAACAATTTTTACTCGCCAAATTCTTTTCTGCAATTTTATTTTAGCAGATGCGCATTTTTTTAAGCTCGCGTCATTTTATCAAAAAAACGGCATTTCCTCATATATTTCATTATTATTTCGATAGCAAATCTTATCTGGAACCCGAGTTATTATAAACGTCCGCTCTTGGTAAAAAAAATTGGTTAAGCCTCGCTAGAAATAGTGAAATAATCATAATTTACTCAATCCACCTTTAGCGTCGCCATTCTCCGCCAAAAGTTTATCCAGAATTTTCAATGATTCTGGTTGTTCATATTACGAATTGGGTAACGCTCAAGTATTGCAGAAGTTTCTTTTTTTTCTCTCTGTATTTTTGTTTGATCAGAGTTTCTTTTCCTCGATTCCATCTCCCGTTTAATTCTGTGCATCCAGGCAAAGCTACAGCCCGAAAGATGCAAAATAATCCCGAAGTTGGCAGGCCGTTAAAGCCCCATAAAGGCGGAATCATAAACTCGACTTCGATTTCCAAAGGAACACGTTACTCGAGAGCAAACACGAAGCGCTGATAGAACAGCGAGCACAATAACGGCTCCGGGCGGTGGAAGACCGCAAGGCTGAAGGGGTCGGTATCCGCGAGGGAAGAAGACAGCCGAGTCTAAAGGGGTGTGCGATGCTGATGCGGAGGGTTGCAAAGCTCGTTTCCACGCGAGCCAGTTTATCTACTCCGAGCCCCGACTGTTATTTTCACTTTTACGCTCAGCCATCATGAGAGGCTCCTACGGTGTCCGGGGAGGGTTCGGGAGGGATGATGGAACAGGGGTACAAATTGTTAAACCCACCCTCGTTCACCGCTTCCTTTTATTGCCCTACCCTTTTCTTCGTTCTGCGTTACACTTCCGCCTCTGGCTCTGCCGCTTGTGAACGCGTTTATACGTTTCCGGAAGTGCAGCCAAGTGGTGATGGCATTGAACGCGCGTGGCTCGTATCATCGTGATGGCATTATCTTCCTACTAAAACGCATCGCGAGAACATATCAGTTTCAAAGAGCGACGAAGCAGTGGAAGGGGAAGGGGAGCCGGAAGGGGTCTTGGGGTGAAAGGGGTGCAAAAGTGAATGTTAGTCGATGATGTTGAAAAGGAGATGTAGGGTTGGATGTTGGATGGAAGGTTTGGAAAAAGGTGGAATTCGATGTTGGATGGAAGGATTTGGGGGATGGATGTTGGTCGGAAGATATACGAGAGTAGATGTTGGATGGGGTGATTGGATGAAGTTTGGGGTAGAAGGACTTTGGATTAGTTGGGGTTGGAGGAAGAGTGTGGCTGGACGTTGGATGGAGGAGTTTGAAGATTTCCGGGGATGGATGTTGGATACAGGAATTAAAAGATGTGCGAAAGTGGATGTTGCACGGAGGAGCGTGGGGGTGGACCGCGTTAGCAACGGTCGAGAAGGCTGTTAATGGCTTCTGCACAAGGTGCTTCCAGTTTGCGGCTCGCAACGGTTTCATCTTCTCTGGTTATGGGCCCTTCGGGGCGAAAAGCTCTTGTCTGGAGGATATGGGGAATTTCGCAGATGGAAATTGCGCATCGAAAAGGAGGTTGAATCCTTTACGGTGGATTCGACTCAGATTATACAGGAAACATTGGACACGATGTTGGATGGGAAAAAGGGTTGACGGAGTTGAGGACTCCGAAGGTTGAATTGAAAATGGGTTGGGGCGATTTTTCATTGGGACGTTTTGTAGCTTTTATGCAATTTCGTTTGCGGGAAAAGATTTTGAGAACGTTCAGAATATCAACCGATTTATGGCGTAAAAAACCGTTGCTCTTAGAAAATCATACCTCCCATGTTAATCAAGATTTTTTTAATGAACAGAAACTTTAACTCAAGAAGATTACAAGTCACTTTTGTCTAAAATTCCGAGCTCGTCATAGAAATACTTTTATTGGAAAAATATATCAAACATCGGACCACTTTTTGATTTTCCAATAAAATCATACGGAGTAGCCCTTCAATACGACAAATCATGTTATTACCCATCAAAATAAAACTTCCCATCTTTAATAGTCAGCGTTGAAGATTTGAATAAGATTCCAAAATTTTTTCGAACTAAATATCTCCTCTCTCCTGAATATCTCCATTGCT
Organism: Ophioninae sp. B BG-2022a; assembly: GCA_030522765.1. Taxonomy (NCBI): domain Eukaryota; kingdom Metazoa; phylum Arthropoda; class Insecta; order Hymenoptera; family Ichneumonidae; species Ophioninae sp. B BG-2022a. The sequence goes on along the minus strand of JAPYZJ010003029.1, from coordinate 3,488 downwards.
TACCATTATCTTCGGATGGAAAAAAATCTGGTTCATACCAAGATAACGTCTGAACTCCGCTTTCGGGGGAAAAATATTTCAAAAATCAAGCTGTCTGACTCGTACTTCCCAAAAAAAGATCAGACGCGTCACTCCTTCACTGGAACAAATAAATTTGATACAAAGGAACCGAAGAAGCTTCCAACAGTTAATTCTCCCTCCAACCCCACGGGTCCCTCACCCCTGATCTCTTTCCTGCTATATCTCGCAGCCACCGCGATTGATCACCCAGTCATTTTCTCCACACGCGTATACGTGTACCGAGTCGGTCGGTCTATGCAGATAAAGCATCGGCGGTTCGCCACTTCGGGGTGCCACACAACGTGTAATTACAGGCAATTATGGCAAACAAACGGTGCGAGAACGAGGATACACCGATACCCATCACTAACTAATTCACTGATCGATTGGCTAACCACCGCGTGGTTCCCGGGCGGTTATCATTACCTCATGACTCTCTTGATCGACAATAACGATCCGAACAATCATTATCATCGACGCACACACCGTTAAATTTTCTTGCATTATGCATTTCCATATCGCGAGCAACGACAACCCCCGATCCGTTAATACATTCGCCAGATAAAATCTTCATCCACCTTCATTATACGGTGAACGTGGGAAAGCTTCGCCAATGAAGATCGGCAGGCAAGATCGATCCAGCAACCAAGATAGTGCGGAAAGAACCTTTTTCATAATTATTCATGATCTTGCTACCAATTATGCGAACATTCAAAAGATGGGAGTAGACGGCAGCGTTTGTACAGGGGGCTGTTCAAACGTTTTCTTTTCGCATTGACGACGAGCTGTGATTTTTCTCGGGAATCGAAAATTGTTTTTTTTTGTAACAGTAGTATTGAGTGAAATTCGATATCATTTTTTCGATTTATTCGAATTGATTTTGTTTGTTGAAAAGTATTTATTCATTTGTGCAAAATGGTTGGATGTGCTTAGTGAATGGCCTTGCTTAAATAATTTTGGAGAACATTTTTCGGTCATATGTCAGAAAGTCGAATTTCTTATTCGATACATTCAATACATAAATAATAATTATATAAATAATTACTCATTCAATTAATGGTTCGCTATTACCTAATGCGTAATCTGTATTTTTATTTAGTTAATGATAATATATATAACCCAAAACAAATTACAATTATTTTAATAATTTATCCATGTGTCGTTGTCAGTGAGGAAATCATAAAAAATAGTCTACAAACTAACAACAAATTACGATTTTCGGTATGAAAAATCATTTTATAGTTAATTTTTTAATTATATTTAATTATATAGATTTATAGTTAATTAAAAAAATGGCGTTATAGGCATAGAAAATGACACGTGAATAAAACGAAAAGTTGCGTTCGTCGAACTTCAACTTTTTTCATCCTCTCGAATGCCTTGCTGCATGCTCGCTGCGCACACGAGTGAATTACGTAATGAAGGATGAAATTTAGTGAGGGTAACGATGCGTAACGAGGGAGAGAGAAAGAGCTTCAATTGCGAATATAATACGATTATTCAGTGCCCGATGTAAAATTTCCAATTTTCCAATGCTCATGATTTCCGAAGAATTTGATATGCCAGTTGTGCATTTCATGCCGAATTCGGTTTGATTTGTCCGGAGGCAGAATTGCGAAAAATAAAAGAGGCTTGATCGCCCAGGGCGTCCGCTTACGAAATGGGTTTCCGGTGCTCATTGATCGACCCAGAACCTACCCCACCGCTTCCCGGCGCCACTGACGGCGCGTTTTCTTCATTGCTTTTTTTCCGTAACTTTCGTTTCCTCTTCCGTGGCGTCGAGGCGATACAAGAAACCGGAAGTCTGTCGGGAAGCGAAATTTCTTCGTTCGGAGTTCGAGGATATTTCGTCGGCGAATTTTTTGCTTGTTGATGCGCATTGTATGTTGCTGCATGTCTTTGCCCACTCTTCGCAACTTTTTTATAATTTTTTTTGCGACGATTGTAAAAATAGTAAAAGCCTTCACAATCATCAATACCCTCATCACTTATCAATTTGTTTCTCCAAAAAAATTCGAAACTTGTCTATAAACCGAAAAATGAAACCAAAAAAATGAAAGCCTGTCATCCAACCGTCGTCTGGAAAATCTTCAACCGATCATTCCAACATTGCTGCAAAAACGATAAATTAAAAAACCAAGCTATCTTTCAGTCCTTAAGCCTCAATGCCCTCAATGACACGCGGCTCGGCGTGAAACTGCGACTTTTATTCCCATTCGTCCTTGCCAATGAGAAGAAAGGTCGAACGGAGAGCTTCTACTCTCCCTTCCCCTCCGTCTTTATCAAAAGTGGGGGATGTTTGTTTGAGTGCGAAATCGAGGGAGAAAGACGGAGGCATTTGGCTAAAGCTCGTTCTCTCGACGCTTTCCTCGCTCGTGCACAATCGTCTTCCCTTTCTTCCTTTTTGCCCCGACGGGTTGGAAGGGCCGAAGGGCACCCTGTGCCGAACTTGAAACGCCCGCAGGCTTTGGAAAACCCGCGTGAGGGTAGAGGACCGAGAGTGCTCGCAAACTTGTGTAGTTCGAACTCGCAAACGGGGAACTCAAGCTCCTCACCAACATCCAACCAGGGCTATCCAGTAGCGAGTGATTCCAAACCTCTCTCGTCACCATCTCACTCTCTCTCTCTCTTTCACTCTCTCCCTCTTCCTTCCCAGAGAATTCTAGCTTCGCCTTTCCAATCCTACTTCGAGTTCTACTCCGACGGTTGCGAACAAGGATATTGTTAGAACTTTCTTGAGAAATATGCCACCCCCCCTCCGCCGTCTCCCGACCCAACTCTTACCCCCCAATATTGCCTCTTCGGGGTTGGACGTTCCTCTGGCGTTGCTAGGTTTCAACAAAGCCAACTGAAAGGGATCCGGTTTTATGTGCATAAATCGACACTGTTCACTTCTAAAGGGGGACGGCCTGAAAAAATAGGTGAATTTTGGGAAATATTATACCGATATATTTGTTTCGTTTGAAAGTGCGATGTAGTTGATAAACAAGAAACAACAGAAGTGTGATGGGGTAATTCGAGTACAGAAAACTATAGAGGAGAGATGGCCCAGTGAAATATTACTAACTTCGCCAAGATATGGCAGTGTTTTCTGTTGTTAATTCGGACGCCGCCGTCGGTCTCGCGACACTGCGTTGGAGTTTGCAGCAAAAAAAAATAAGAAAGAGAGTAATTTGCAGTTAATTCCTTCAGCTAGTTAGAAAATAAATACGCCCGGTGAGGGATTAATTTGTTGACATAATGTAGGCAATTTTTTTTCCGTATTTTGAGCTAAACCATTTAGAACATAAACTTGTTTATAACATAACGTCTCAAAGCGGTACTGTTGGTGATTTATTTCGAAAAATTAAGAGTGGGCCATCTCTCCTATGTATTTTAGGAGTGATGGCCCTAATTTTTCAAGGTTAGATGGCCATATTACCTACTAC
>JAPYZJ010003028.1:0-17959 GCA_030522765.1 Ophioninae sp. B BG-2022a | reverse complement strand
TTTTAATTGTTTATAACTTTTTTAAATAATAATGAATATTTCTGGTTCTGCTTGAGGCCATAGCCAATTCGATACAGAACATGAAACCGTTTTGTTTTTGGCTTTCGGATAATTCTTTTCCAAAAATGATGTCATCCATCTACGAATCAGATTAGTTTCAGCACCCATTTTCAGGACTGCCATTATAGAAAAAAAAATTTCAAGTAATTTCATATAGGTGCTTTCATACGTAAAAAAATTGATTACTCAATATGTTTTGTACTATAAATAAAATTCACTGAAAAAAAATACGTTATTTGGAGGAAGCTGGCCTTAATCCCTTCCTTTCACGAGTTTCCTTCAGTCGTTTTCTGACGACTGCCAACTGGATTCTCGGGGGGGAGTCTTGACAGGCGGATACACTCGATGAAGCCAAAATCAGACGCAGAATTATAACTTCTGTCCAGGATGATCGCGACACCGGAGGGCCACTTCTTATAGCGTGTTGATGCGCTCGCGTATGTATTTTGCGCATCGTTGAGCTGGAAATCAGCCAAGTGAAGTCTTGCCTCCCCGTCCATGGGTATTCAGCAAATTACTCTTCTCGCATCTTGAGACTCGCGTGACCCGCTTGTCTCGGATATTACGACAATTGCGTCAATGATGGACGTACGGATGCACGAAGGCGCGATTCTTCGTCTTCGCTTCATACCGGTCCTAACTTCGCGGTGATACATCGTGGTGGAACCATCAACGACGCGAATGCAATATTGATAAGGTTCTTTCAAAATTGACACTTCCGGTCGAAACCACGATCGCCTTTGGATCTCCACTTTGGAGAAAAGAGAAAATATAAGAAAAAGTAGAAACTGCTTCGATTCGGGAAAGGATGGGGCAAACAAGCAATAACGCGGTCTGCAACGTCAACGCTGAGATCTTGCCAACTTTTCCAACTAATTTTCCGCTTCCCGGGGTTATATGATTTTCCGCTACGCGAATACGGTCAACTCAGGACATTATTTTCTCTCTTCCTCTATCTTCGAGTCCTCGTGACGCTCTAACCTCCCTCAGCCACTGACTTTTTTTTTCTCCTGTCGCCAAGTTCGCTCTGCTCTCATAACACGACCACGAGATTTCCACGTTTTCCTTCTTGACTTTGAACAATATCGCACTGACGCGAATTTATCGACTAGGCGCAATAGATTTTTCCAGCACAAAAAAAAATTGCTTTTCCTGGTTATCGTTTCACGCGAGTTTTTGGTAAACAGGTCCAAAGTTTGTCACGAATTCTCGTCTACGATTCACGGTTCGTCGGTGGCGAAGTTTTCGCTTCTTCTCCGTTGAACAATTTTTGAGCAAGCGACGCTCGATCTCACGCCACGAATATCTCGTCAGAAGATTCGGGCTGACCTGGTTTTTCATATTTGTCGAATCATCCGGATCATAAATTCCAGGGTTCAAAAGTGACAACAACTGAGAGTTCCTTCCGGCTCACCACGAGCGTAATCCACAAATGTCCGGGAAAATTTAGGTATCGAAAACTGGACGACATCGTGTCTAGTATGATGATCAAAATATAATCAGTATCGAAGCGTTCTTGCGAACACTTAATGGATGTCAAATTGAAAGTGGTATCTTCATCAATGAGGACATTAGACTTTTGACCAGATAAGACAGATTTCACGTTTTTTCAATCACTTTTGATTTTTAATAACGTTGCAGGGTCTATTTGAATCCCGATCGACTTTCAATGATTTGTACTTTCGTTTTTCCCTCATCTTTCTACGATACAGAAAAACCCGAAGCATCAGTTTCTCACTGTCGGTTCATTCGTCCAATACCGATCCATCCGATTTTCCAAGTCGACCACATCCGCAAACGTCGCGTCGCATTCTCAAAGACACCCGACGAATCCTTGAAATTCGTTCTCGCTGAGTCTCGAAGAGGCAAAGTGTTAAAATGGTTAGATGAAGAGACCCGATCCCGCGCGTTCTCAAATTACGAAAGATTCCCGCGTGAAAAAAGCGATTTCTCTCACGTCCATCACTGTGTTTGGTTAAACGCGAATCCTCCTGGCGAGACGTTAGTTTTTCGCTGTTCCAGTTTTTCCCACATCCGCAAACGGGCCTTCAATCTCAAAAGATACATTCGGCGTCCTTGCGCATTGGACGTATTGTGAAATGAAGCAGAACGAATCTTCTGACGCTGAACTGACAGGAACCCAGGCTTTTTTCTCAATAGAATTGACCATAGCGAAAATTTTCCTGTTTAGAAAGAGCGGGTGGATGCGCGCGCACAGTTACAAGGGTTACTCGGTTATGCAAAATAAATGCAAGATCCTTTTACCTGCTCCCCTTTTGACTTCGTTTCCATTGTGCGCAAGGGTCATCCATTCGACCTGCTCCAGAAAGAGCCCGTGCGAATTGTACCTCGCTCGAATCCGGCAAACCTAGGATGCAAAAGTCGATCCTGGTCCGACGGACGGAAATCCTTGCCACCACAGTTTCAGCCGCAGATCCTAGGACAACCGGGAGAAAGAAAGGGATACACCGAGCGAAACGAGAAACGCTTTTGTTTACCCTTTTGATTTACGGCATTCGACGATTCGACGGATCCCCAAAATGCAAAACTTTTCAGCTTTTAGTCCAGTTTCCGCAGGGACGCAAATAGAAAGAGAGAGGAGGGAAGGTTGAGGGAAGAATCTTTTCGTACACTTTCCGGAGCACGCAAATTGCGAGTTTCAAGGCCACGGGCTCGTTAAAGGGGTCATCTCGACGCAAAACTTGGTTGGATCGAAACCAGTGAAAATCTTCAAGATCTACCTGAGTCTCAGTTGAGAATCAAGTGCGCAACTGGGTGGACGCTCTTTCGCTCGTCAAACAGATATTCCATTCGCGATAAGCCTAGTACCGATTCGATCCGCGATAAGTCGTTGTCGCGCCTGTCAAGTGCAACTTGTGACGTTTCGTTCGCTGAACTCAAACTGCTCTCCTCGCCAAATTTCACTTGTCCATACCACGGTAACTTTTTGATTCTTCTTCGTATCACTCGTCCTATAACGACACTGGAAAAATCGCTTTTGCAAAACGACTTCGAGAATCCGCAATTCTTGAAGATGGAGACTGAATTACCTCGAGGATTTGACAGTCTGGTAAATTTTTAACGTAATCGTTATCAGCTCTTCCGTAATCTGAACGGCGACCAAATCCAAGACTTTACGACACAGGATCCCTCCAAGGATCCGCCATGATTTCAACGAGCCTGCGAGGTATATTCATCGAGTAGTCAATCGACCGTGATGGTTCGACAAATTTCGCGATATCACAGAAGCAAACTGAACGAATAATACCTGCCCTCCCCAGCCCCTATGCGCCTCTGACAGAAGGCCGCAGGATAATCCGCGCAACGTTTTATCTCTGGTGAAAACCTGTTCTAATCCAACGAGCATAGAGTGATCAGAGAGTCAGAGGGAATTGAAGATTGTGCGCACTTTGATTACGTAGTTGAACGAAGCCTTTGCGTTTAGCATCTATAATTATACTTCCTAAGGCTGATTATACTTCGAACTATCATTAGCCAACGACTCACTTAAACTTGGCCTTCCGATCGTTCCAGGGGCATAGCAATTGTGATCGTTGCAATGGATCAGAGTCAATTAGCAATCTGGTTTCTCCTTGTTTCTTGGATATTTCATTTTTTCATCGCTGATGCTCGCCAATGCTAGATAGAATCTTCCTTTTTCTGTAGAGTGTACAGCTTCGGAGAATCTTCGCCAGCTATGTGGATAAATAAATAATAGAACGTTAAGTAGGTCTTGGGGGAGACGAGAAAAATAATTGATTGGACGTATCATAAGAAACCTGCACAATTATTTTTGCTGGAAATTAAACGAAACGTAAATTGCCTTATTTCTAATTTTTGAATTAATTTTAAGTCTAGATTATTTACAATCTGAGTACTCTCGATCATCATTACCATTGAAATTATCAGATGGATGCACGGTTTAAAAAACAGCAGGATTTTTTTTACTTATTGCCAAGCTGTCAGAGAAGATTGTCGATTTATCAACTCTTGCCAACTTTGTGGTTTTTATTAATATTAATTCTGGGTACAAAAGGTGAATTTATTATTGAGTAGTCAATATTCCAGATTTAAATGACGAAAGTGTGATACTCTAACGATGAGAATTTTCAATCAAGAGAGAAAAGCTCGTGAAAATTTTATATCACAATGATGGAACTTCAGGATCACGTTCTCGGCCACTCTGCACAGATAACGCGGACGGGAAGTCATATTTTGGCGCAGCTATTCATCTTCCGCCGGCGGACAACCAACCGATTGTGCCGACGGTTGACTCTCACCGCGTTCGTAACTCAAACATTTCGAACAATTCGAACATCTCTCGCTTCGACTATCATTGCTTCGTAATATGTCGTGATTTAAGTTCAAAGTTTTCCCATATGGCTTGGCAACGGGCGATAAAAATACCATTCGGTCAACGGTCCCGAAAAAAAATCAAAAAGTTGAATCGTCGATTAAGAGCTTGGCTGTCGTTTTTGTTCACTTTTAAGGTTGAAGGAAAACATAGAAAATATTTATTATTTTTTTCTGAATTATTTCATCACAAATATTTTTTCTCAATCATTTCATCATATTTGCATACCCAAATAAGCTCGACTAAAAATTTCAATCAAATGAAAATCGATTTTGATATTAGAGAGAATTTAAGTTTATAATAACAATAAGATATGATAAAATAATAAAAATTTATTTATCGAAAATATTTCGTCACACGTCCGTACTCTCAAAAGATTAATTACAAAGTTTGGACAAATAAGAATTTGTTGTGGGTTAAAGGAAATAACAATGAATAATAAAAACCATAATAAAATTTGATAAAGCAAGTACAATATTTCTCGTGAAAATATTATAAAAAATGTTCATTTCCAAAAGATGATAAAAAACTTCAAATAAGTGGCAGGAGTGACAAACAATACTTTTTTTTGGGCAAGCTATATTTCTCCGAGGCTACAAATTTATACGTGAAGAAGATATTTTCAAAAAAAACAAGCTGCCATTAGATTCAGTAAAAAGTATAAAATAATTTTTCTCCAAGTCACCTTTATGTGACTGAAAATGAAAGCTAGGGGCGCTCAAATTTGCAAATGTTTAATCAATTTGACCAATTCACTTTTATTAACAGTATTTACTTTGACACAATATTAATTAACGAAATTCTTATCACACGTTTATCACCCAGTTTGAGAATTTTTATGTAAAAAATCAAAGTTTGTTTTTCACCCAATTCAATACATTTGATATGTTTCCATAATGTTTTTTATGAATTCATGTAAATTAAAAATAACATATGTAAATTTTGAGCGCCCCAGGCTTTTATTTACAGTCACATATAGATAAAAAACCTATTTTTTATTTTTACGTACATTCTACGTAAAAATAAAAAATGAGCCCATATTTTTAAATATTTTTTTACATTTTAATTATTATCAGTTTCTAAATCTCTAATTGATTTTATTACATGTTGGTTGAAAATTTTATACCAATCTTTTTTTTTTAATTCGATCATGCGTTTTTAACCCAGAAATCGATATTGGCAATCAGGGCTATAATTAGTGGAGAAATGTATCAATTATTATTTTTCCGTTTCGCATTTCACAGAAAGTTAAGTTAAATAAAAACAATTAAGTAAAATCGTAAAAAAATCGTGTTCAAATTGAACGAATGAAAAAAATTCAATGCAATTCGAATTTTTGATTATCCGCGAAGGTTTGAGTTGTGAGAAAAGTGTCCTTCGGCGTTGAATCTCCGCAATAGCCAAGAATCCGAGTTGCGATCATTGATCATTTCTGCGAACGCAAATTGATACGGACGGAGGATAATATTATTGATCATAACATAGTGGCTTTGGTGTATGACGGTATGACGCAGAAATTAATCGTTCGAGAGGTCAGCGATCCCGATTTAAATTGACCGGAGATCATCGTTGCACTACATCCAAGCTCAATCGGACGTGTAATTCGACACAATTAATATTAAATCTTGCATAAACGCGGTACAAGCAAATTTCTCAGCTGTTATCTCGTATTAACAAAGTATCTTTTTTTCGCCTTCGTTTTTCGTTAAATATTCCACGCTCGAAGCCTGACAATCTTCGTCACGCGATTCAACGACGGCTGTTGCTCCGCGAGTTTTCGTTTTTTTGCTCTCATAATGGTCACGAATCGAGTTTCAAAAATCTATATATAATTTGCTTATGAAAAAAAAAGAGACACGCTCGCCTCTGTGCAAGCGTTTTATCGCGAGAGACGCCCCTGTATCAGAGTACTTTTCAAGCGTTGTGTACTCGCTTGGTGTGCAACGATATCTATCACTCGGTGTATACAGTCATACTTATAATTAGAAGAATCGCGAGAATGATTTATGAGAGTTGAACACGTGGCGAGAAATCGTCAGTTCGCGCACGCATCATTCCGCGTTCTCGAGTCACACTTACGTGCTGCACGAGAGCAAAAAAATTATTTTTTTTATTTTTTATTTTTTATCAAAGTCGTAAATTCCTTTCAAAATCTGGCTTACCGTTCTTTTGTTTCTTCTGACCCGAAACGCCGTTCTTTTCAATGATTTTCAACGATTATCGTTACGAGGGATAAATTTAATCATTTAGCTCGAAATTTGCTCTTGTGTACGTGTATAATACTGAAATATTAATTTTTACGTTCGTATTAAACAGCTTTATTTTTGGAGTATCAATTAATATTGTAAGAGCGTTAATGGATAAGCGCTAATAGAGAACGATCATTCGTATACACATTTTTTGATAGCCCGAAAACCGCTGTTGATTGTAAAAATAAACAATAGTCGGAATACGATTTTTTACGAGTATCAAAATATTATTTATCTTTCGTAGTTAAACTTATTTACCTCGTACTAGTTAAACACATTTTGTAACGGTTGCCTGACACATTTTTTTCATGATCAATAATGACAACGAAAATAATCACTGGGTTGTTTTTGTTAACGATGTAAACATTAAAAAAAGAACCAGACATTATTACAAAAGCAATGGGTGTTCATCTTTGAAAAATCTCAGAAGATGTATGATGAAGTAAAGAAAAAATAAATGCATTCGAGAGATGATAACGAATAAAAATAAGTTGGAAGATAAATAATAATAAATTCTACAAACATTCAAACGATAAATACGATGAATAATGAAAAAATTCAAGAGACTCGAAAAAAAATCCGAAGGAGTTCAATGATTAAATTTTGAAAAATTGGTTATCGAAACGGTCAAAAAAATCGTAAAATGGAAACCCGATTATTTTTCTATTTTTTAATTCACAACGATGCACTAGACGATACCAACGACTTTATAACTTTGTTGTCATAGTTTGAAATTGAAATAATTGAATTAATTATTAATGAAGTTTAAATTTGAAATCATTAAATGTATTTGTTTTTCCATAACTATTATTAAATCTATTCAACGTCCAATGATTAATTTTTATAATCACCTTACACCTACGTTATTTCGCCAATGAATTATGCTTCAAAAATATTGAAAACTTATCATCTTTTCCCAATCGATGAAAAAAATTACAAAAATGTGCAATTTATTTAAATAACCAATTTTTAACCACACACACAGATACCATTTGCCTTCAATAATTCCTCGTACATAATCAACATACCAATTTGTTGTTAACTGTTTATTATCATAATTAATAATAATCAAACTACACGCAGAGTTACAAGAACCCTATGCAAGTTCTGTCCGGATTTGAGAATAGTTAATAAATTTGGAAAAGGAGATGTCAAAGATTGCACGCGTTGCAATGGTGGCTGCTCGGATGCTGTGGCTCCGGCGTCGATGGCGAAGCGTCGGCCGTCGGGCAATGGCGCGTCTCAACGATTCTCGTTACGCAGAATTTCTTCGCAAACACTCACGACGATATGCGTATCCGTGAGTCACATATGAGCTATGAAAAATTGTCGTCGAATTTCAACGGTCTCGTCTCATTAAAAAAAAAAAAAAAAAAAAAAAAACGAAACCGTCAACGAGGGTGCTCATTCATGCACCAACGTTTCGCGTCGGGCATCGGCGACGACGACGTTTCTATTAATAACGAGGATACATTTTCGTCTTTTAGAATCCGGCAGATTTCAGCTTTGCGCTTTGCCTTTAACCAAGCGCAAATTAATCGTCACGAAATTTTTCGTCCGCGCGCGAAACGAAGTTATTTACACAACGTGAATAAAGAATGAAGCTAAATACCGGCTCCGCTTTTTATCTTCCGCTCTTCGATAAATAATCGTTCCTCCTGATCTCTCGATACTCGTGTGAAAAATGCCGATCGGATTTCACTCGGACTCCGTCGATATTTATTCCAGTGGAATGCAAGGACTAAAACTCCTCGGAGTATCAACGTTGTAACTAATTTCATGTCGTGACGACATTTCTGTTGGATTTTCCACGCGACGGACCTCTGATTGAAATTTGAAAGAATCACTAGACATTTTTCGACCCAAAAGATTTGTCAAGTAGTATCTGGGTCTCACCATATTTTTATAGGGATTTAATCGGAAATCCGTACATAAGAAATCATACATCGAATCAACAATAAATCCAATCGAAGTCTGAACAGTCTCCTGATGAATATCATTTGAGAAGCCTTATCACGTTTGAATCGAAAATATTCGTAAACTCACGAGAAAAAAGTCTGTTTTATGATAAAACATTATAACAAGTTGTGATGTTACATCAAAGTGTATATTAATTAATCATAAATGATAATAACAGTGAATTTAATTTTTTCACAATGAAAACCTATAATTAGAGTGCATTTTCATTGACGGCATCCAAATACATTTTTTAAATATAGTTTTCCAAGTCATTTGTACTTTTTTAATAAAAACTTTAGACTTCTCAAAAACCAACTTTTCATTGTGTATATATTTTACTAAGATAATCCAGCGTGCAGAATGCGGTGGGGTTCATAAAAAATTATTTTAAATATTACGAAACAAATTCAAATTGCGTTTCTACATTGGATAAAGACATTAGATGATAAAGAATCCCAATTAACTCCCAATATAAGAGGGTCGCGATTTACTATGGACTTTTATCCAACGCGATGGACCATTGAATCCCAAACAAACCCAAACAAATACAAAAATGAAAATCCAATTGGATTCCTACGGGAATTTCTGCTCCAATCTCAAACCAGGTCCAACGTCGTTCAATGTGACATTCGGTTTTTCAAAATACCATCAATGTTGGTTGGTCAAGCTGCGTTTCTACATTGGATAAACACATTAGATGATAAAAAATCCCAATTAACTCCCAATATAAGAGGGTCACGATTTACTATGGACTTTTATCCAACGCGACGTACCATTGAATCCCAAACAAACCCAAACAAATACAGTAATGGGAATCCAATTGGATTCCTACGGGAATTTCTGCTCCAATCTCAAACCAGGTCCAACGTCGTTCAATGTGACATTCGGTTTTTGAAAATACCAGCAACGTTGGTTGGTCAAATTGCGTTTAAGAATCCCAATTGAGAAATGCACCATTGAATCCCAAACAAACCCAAACAAATACAGTAATGAAAATCAAATTGGATTCCTACGGGAATTTCTGCTCCAATCTCAAACCAGGTGCAACGTCGTTCAATGTGACATTCGGTTTTTGAAAATACCAGTAATATTTGCCGTAACCGAGCGAGAAACTCCGGTTCTCGTTGAGAACGAAAAAAAAAATGGTAGCGCGGAAAAGGCGATCGGGTGCAGGTCGCGCAATGCAGAATGGCAAATATTCGTATTTTCGTAGGGTCCGTATACAAATGCGGGTACATCTATTAAGGCCACTCACGGCGGTAGAAAGCAACCCTTTCCGTTCGTACTCTCGTCGTTTCTCGCGGTATTGCGAGCGCGTATGTATTCGTACGAGGGCAAGGTATGCACGTATACTCGAATTTGAAGTTGTATTTCGAAATGAATGTCCCGTGACGTGGCACCGCGACGCTGTCGTCGGCGAGCCCCGGCTAACGAAAAGTGAAATATTCCCATCGTATTTTCACGTGTGCACGCGCGAGCACAAACCCCTCACATACATACATAGAGATCGACAAATGGCCTCGGTGCGTCCGACGAGTGCGCGACGCCGACGCGTCTCGATGCTCCGCGAGCTTTCGTTTCGACGAGCTTTTATTTTTCATTCTTCCTGTGTTCTTTTTCGTTCGTTTCTTTTTTTCCTTTTTTCGTTGACTATTTTTCTTTTTTTTTTTTGTTTCATACCGGATAAAAAATGTAACGTCAAATACCCTACTCCTTTATCAATTACGTTATATACGCGAAGGCCACGAGTGGAGCGGAGAGTTTTCGTGACACGTAGGAAAAGAAAACCCGCCCGATGAAAAATATTTCTACAGTACGGAGCGACGCGAACGAAAGAAATATCGTTCTCGATTTGGATACCGTGGAACATCGATCTAGCCGCGCCATTTCACGAACAGCCAACCAAGAGAATATTCACGACGTGGAAGTCAGCCAACCTCCGACGACGATATCATTGACAGGTGTCACTAGGAAAAAATAATTTTAATTGCTGGCTGGTCGGTGTTTTTCGATCGCCTTTCCGCGAAATCCAACGGAATTCTTTTTCGGAAGTTTCGTTTGTATTTTTCAATAAAAAGTAGCACGTTGATAAAAAAAAAAACAATTTTTCGCAATCCTCCTGTACATTTCATATTCTACGCAGGTTAACCCAGACACGAGAATTTCTCAGCAGCTTCACTTTTAATGTCATGATTGATGGGGAATAATCGAGTTCGGCTAACAAAAGAACATAATATTTATCGCCATTTTCATAAGTGCAGAAAATACTGCGTTCACTTTCGATCCCTTTTACTCGTCGATATTCCAACCTTCGACTATTATATTCAAGCGAGCAGTCAAGTCTCAATCTCAACGTGCAAAAAAGTAACTCGAGTGCGTTCGAAAATGAAATTGCCATCGTTTTACTCCCGAGATCGAAGCCAGGAAGCGATGGCATTATCCCCTCGCGTCACAGCTACGTAATGTAGTCAGAATACGCGACGATAATCACACTCGAGATGGCAACGCGTGTAGGATACCAAGTTGAAAAAAAAAAGGCTGCGTACGCTGATACTTTCGTTATTATCTATAAATCGGTGGTTTTATGATAGTACGGTGTAATGTGGTCGCGATACGAGTGATTCGAGTACGTACTAACTACGGGTTACACGGGACTGAACAACTGCTCCAGACGGAACACGAAGGCATTAAGGGGGGAGGAGGGGGAGGGGATCAGAGAGAATTGTTTATCAAGATTATCCGAAGGCCATTGATGGAGAGCATTGAGACATCAATAATTGTGACACGATCTGCGTTCAGTCGAACATCCTCATAAATAAAAACACCTAGACCAAAGTCAAAGAGGATACCACAGCAACCGCAGGATCATCAGACGTTTCACAGAGTCCTTGAGACTTGGTGAACGATGGAAAAAAATCTCGTTCCGAATTAATCTCAGCGAGAGAAAAAAGAGGGATTACACAACGCGGGAATGAAACGACGGACGTCAAAAGATGTCTCATCGCCATTTTGAAAAAAAAAAAGGAAACACCTACACACAGAAGAAAACGGTTTTCGAAGGCATGAGAACTGGCAGTGTGCGCTCAAGCCGTACGAGGAAATGCGACAGAAAAAGAAAGGGAGAGAAAGAGAGAAAGAGAGAAAGAGAGAAAGAGAGAGAGAGAAAAGAAAGAGAGGAGATGGAAAGGCGGGCTATCGAGAGGTAGGATAGCGGAGCTCACCGGCTCCATGGCCCATGATGGTCCAGCATGGCCATCCGGGTATCCTGCCGGTAGATTGAGAGAGAGAACGAGATAGAGAGAACGGGAGGGACGGATTCCTATACACACGATTTTACAGGATCCAGACACGGCCTGGTGGTCGTACGAGTTGTCCGATTCCCCTCCCTCCTCCTCTGCTCTCTCTCTCTCTTTCTTCCTTTCTCTCGGACTCTCGATTCGAGCAACCGTAGGCCCCTGGTACAACTCGGTCCGGTTGGATGGAGAGAGAGTTGCCAGGGGAAGAGATGGATCATCCATCGCGGTAGCAATGAATCATGGAAGTGCTAGCTGCCGGCTAGAGAGCAACGGCGAACGCAAACGCCGGGGCCTCGATGTGGATTCTCGTCGGTTTGCCCGAGCGAGCGCGGAGTCGACGGTGTAGCCCCACGGCATTCGGAGGGGTGAAGAGTAAATTGAGAGACAGAGAGAGAAAGATAAAACGAGAGGGGGAAAAGAGGAGTGCCGATAAAGCAAGGTAGAACAAGAGGAATGGAGATAGGTAAAGAGAGCTGAAGATAGAAACAGCAACGAAAACGGGGTTGGAGTATTTCGGTACGAGCGAGGCCGAGGGGTTGTTATATCCGGGCGGTTCAGCAACATAGGAACAACGGTATATTGCGAAGAAAGAGGGCTGGATTCCGGAAGTTGGCGCACGGTTCATTTTTCAAAAATAAAATGTTCAACCGCAATCCAACCCCCTGAGTATACTCTAGGCTTCCATTGTTTCGATTGGTGAATTTACGAATGTATCTTCAACGAACACAACTCTGTGTTGAAGAACTTCCATTCTTTTGTCGCGTAATTATGATATTCCAGAATATCCACGATTGATGACTTTGGGAATTTAACCCTTGAGGATGGACGACTCGATGGAGGGTTGATGAGAAAATGACACAGTTGTTGAGGTTTGTTTTCACGACCCGTTGAGAATCACGAAACGATGTGTTTCTGTGTTGAAATCCTGAAAAGTACTGGAGGAGAAATCGGAAGCCGAGATGAGTTTATCAGGCGTTGAAGATAAGTGTGACGAAAGGAACAGAGCTATCAACGTTTTGTGTAACATTGGTAAAGTTGCGTAACGACGTGACATCGAGTCATTCGGATGACACGAATCATGGCGGATGTAACAACTTCATGAGGATCCTTAGCGAGTCAGAGGGTAATTAGTGTTCTTGGATGCTGCTCATCAGTCAGTAGCCTCGAAAACATCAGGAGAATGGAGAGCTTTCGTGAGCGCTCGGACGACCCTCCGGCGTTTAATCGAGACCGTTAAAAGCGTCACGAATCTTCATTAGGCGGGCAGATCTCGTGACCTTGAAAATTTTAGTTACAGCCCTCATTCATGAACGATACCAACTACCAATGTAATCCTGCGCTACAGATGTGAGGCAACATTATTTCTCCTGTTCGAGGGGTTGCGTAATTTCTCGGCCTAGCAGACGAGAAGTGAACGCACATCTAGACATGATTTACGACGTTAGAACGAGCGAGGCGAAACATTGGAATCCTCGAAGAAAGCAGGAACAAAGTCACCCCTCGAATATTTGCATTTTCACTCGACGTGGAAATTCAAATGGCGAAAGTACGATGGCCCACTTTCGCTCGACCTTTTCCACGTTTCAACACGTTGACTGCTAAGATGAAGCACACGGTTAAGATTTTCATAGCTGTGTGCTTCCCGCAGCCAGGGTGGTGATTGGTTTATTGCGTAGTTGGGGTTTGGCTACTGGAAAGTTTCAGGTTTACAGGCCTCATCGGAGCACCACGTGTGGGCGACGATTCCTATTCTTTTAAAAGCTATGGAAAAGCGGTCAAGCCAGCGGTAGAGACCTACACCTAAGTACACACCGGAGATGGTTTAGCTGCTGTAAAACGTTTCCGAAGTCAGTCTTTCGACCCAGTTAGACGTTTCGTCACGAAAAGTCACGGGGAATGGTACGATAGAGCGGTCCCGAAGGCATCATAAATCCGCTTTGGACTTGCGTGCTCGTTACCGGCCCATTGAAAGCAGCCAGTACATAACTGTTTTGTCTGACTTCGGACACTCTTTTCTCATGTGGCCTCACCGGCCAATACTTTAACCAATGTTACGAGAATTTTTTTCTATTACCTCATGGACTATCCGTCTTTCGCACCCTTCATTCCCCAATACGATACTTCTTCAACCCCATCTGGACAAGTTTGGATAGCACGATTGGAACCCCATTCGAAACTTCTAGTTGATACTTTTCAACACTGAAGAACGATCGGAAGAATATATTTGCTCCTACTTACTTTCCAACCGAAAACCCAAACGAACCCAAACGGGAAAACTCACCAATCGAATAACTAAAAAAAAACAGCTAGAGTTTCGGGGTAGGAAACCCGAACTTCGATTGACCAGAAAGCTCTGAATTCCGAATATGAATTTACCGAAACTACAAATTTCGTAAACCTTTGGTTTTGTTTGGGTTTGTTTAAAATCAAACTAACGAACCCAAACAAACCCAAACAAATTTCCCAAACCTTTACGAAATGTGTAGTTTCGGATTATTAAAATTCGGAATTTTGAGCTATCTGGTCAATCGAAGTTCGGGTTTCTTACCCCACTCTATCTGGGCTGCAATTGGAAAATGGATTCAGCCGCACCTGATTACATATGTCATCAAAACCAATGGCATTCGACTCCCCCTTGCTTTAACAAGCCACTCAACACCGTTTTTTCCCTCAAACGCTTCCACTTAAGTGAGAATGCGGAGAATCTTAATACGACTTTTTATCGGTCTGCAGCGAAGCTTTTTCAACAACTGGATAAACGTGTGAAGTATCATCGGGTTGCGTATCTCGTGTATGTATGTACATCAGAAATGGTATTGCAGGGGAGTAATGGAGAAGTGAATCAAGGTCGCGTTTCGAGGTGGTCGTAACAGCGTAATAGGTCGGGTATAGGGCAGTGTGTGGTAGTGAAGAGAGTACAGAGTGTGAGCGTAAGCAATGAAAGCAAGCACGCAAGAGAGCGAGGCGAAAGCTGCAGCAGCTCGCGGGCGCCGGTAGCCAGCAGCAGCAGCAAGTGGCTCGTACGTCAGCCGGTGGCTCGTAAACGTCAGCGGTGGTGCTCGTAAACGTAAACGTGATGCTATAAGGGGGATTCACGCGCGGGGGTTGCTGAACGAGTAGCCGTGCCGTCGCATAACCACCCGCGTTCACTACGAAAGGCCCGCGACTACCAATGATATCAGCAAATAGACTGCTGTATATATTTATGTTTATCTACGGGGTGGCTTGAAAAATTGCAACCCGAAGGATAATCTATAAACCTTGGATCTGTAGTTATGCCACCATCAATCCTTAAAAGGTCGCAAAACATATGGGGGAAACGAAAATCATGGAATCCTTAGACGTACTTTTTTTTCTCCGTGTATATTCGATGATTTTTTATTATATTTCGGGAGGGAAGCGTTTTTTATTTTTTGGCGAATGTTTGTGTAATTAAAGTTTTAATAAGTTTAGTTTTTGTAAGATAAAATTAAACAACCAACGCTTCGTATTTATGGAGGAACAATTTACAAAATTGAGACATAATATTTTTTTGGAAATCTAAAACAAATCGTTGTATAAAACGATCGAAAAAGAATTCATACACTAATCCGTGTAACCCCCGTTTGTCAAATTTGAGACTGAAGTATATACTCTAGAATATAACTTACTACGGTGTCGACATTTTTTTATCATTGAAAATTTTAGTGGCCTATTGAAAAGTAATTTCTTAACATTTTATTAAGGCTGAGACAATTACGCTTATAATCAACTTGTAATTTATTGATCGCTTGGACGTGCTAATTATAACATAATGACAGCACAATTAATGATGATTATTGCATAATAATAACACAATTAATAATTGTGATTGCCTAGTGATAAAACAATTTTTAAAAATCGTGTGAAAAGTCAATCACTAAGGTGGACAGTGGGACTTAATTTTTCCGTGGGAACTAAGACCGTAGAAAACATGAAGATTGGGGTAGGAGCTATTAATACGACGTATCAGTTTTTACCTTTTGAGCATCTCTTTTCGGGCCACCCTATGTATATAAAAATATATATGTATATCTATACATATATATATTCCGCTCAGCATTCGTGTTTCTCTCGAATCTCTTTGCCATTCGTAAAGGAGAATCCTCGAGGAGTCGCGCCCTAAACCGCGTGTAAATCTGTTCGATCCGAGAACAAATTGAAACTCGTCGCGATTGAAATCTCCGCGCATGATTTATCGGGCGTACAGAGTGCTCTTTTTTTCTAGCCTCATTTTCCATCCGCTGATTTTCGCGATAGCTCGTTGCGAGTATACATATTTCTGGGTGAATTCACGAGGTGGTTGTCGGTATGAAGTTGTAGAGAGGAATTTTCGATGGGGAAATAATTTCTAGTGGTGCTATGGGGTGACCATAAGTATCCGGGCGTTCGAAACGCCGCGGCGCCAAGGCATTCTTCGTTTTTATTAGTTCTTTCTTCGAGGTACAAAAAATAAAAAATAAAAAATAAAAAAAAATCTTTTCGCTGCGAGTGAGTGTAAGAGAGAAAAATAAAGTGAATTCCTCCGGCGCGGAGGCTTTCTCGTTTTGCCGAGAGAAGCGAGGCGGCTGGACGAGGACGCTTCGTTAAATTCCGCAAGGAAAACATTAATCGAGGTTGTAAGCCGTCGGAGACTCGAAGAGCGTCCACCAATAATCGTTCGGAGGGGGTGGGAAGTTAGTGCGGAATATATGAATACATATGATGCTTTCGTTCCCCAATGGGAGAGTCTCAAAAATTATGGAATCGATGTAGTTATTTCTTTCCGATTCTCATGCCATTAATTCCCGTTCGCGTATGCACGAAATGGATCTTGCGCTCTCGTGAGAAAAATCCAACGCGAGGCATTATTCAATAACGTTCTTTGACGACCCGAACTTTGGGGTATTCTTTAGAATACGCTTCGCGGTCAGTTTGTTCTTCTTCAATTCCGTTGGTCTTGATTAGTTTAGTGACGTTTGGGTTACTCGCAAGTGCTATTCTCTGATTCGTATGCTCAGCGCGATGGAAATGGAACGAATAATCTCTTATAAAGAAATACTCATTTAGAAAACCATTTTGTTTTTGGCTTGTGACTTTTTTTACAAAGTGTAAACAAAATCCAGTTTTCATTAAATTCAAGCAATATTCATATACTTTCAATATTCAAGCTATTTTAGTTTGAATATTGCCGAAGATCGATATTCCAAATCATATGCACTATGGTCAACCCAATTGTGCAGGCTTTTTTTACGCCATCGTTTTAGAAGAAAATACAAGACTGATATTTATATTATTATATAATAATTATTTTTTATAATCAGCAGTAGTTTATTTTTAATTAAACATCAATCAGTTTTATTAATTTAATACGTGGGTTATTTCCAAAAATCACACACATAGGATTCTCTCTCATAGCTGTCACATCCACAATGCACCCAAATTTCACACATAAACTCCTCCATTCTTCCCCACTTATCTTTTCACTAAACTTCCCATTGCACAAAATACACAGAGAATTAATGTAATTTATTCCAAATTAGTAACAAAACATAGTCGAACATAACCACAATTTTTTATTTATAAATATACAACTCCTGAAATCAAATTCGACATGCAAAGTTGATGATCTATTTTACAGTAGGTACACATAAATCTAAACATAGTGGTCCGGGACTTTGTCGATTTGAACGTACCTCGAAAGTTTGCAAAAACAGTCCTTCAAAAATTCGATCTCTAGTCGCCATCTTAGGAAAGTTGCAGTTGTGTAAACATTTCGAAAGTGATGACTTTTTTTAACATCGCGCAGTGATAAAACCAAGATGGCGCTGCTACCAATTTCCGCCTTTCCAAAATTACCAGCAGTATTCCAAATATCCTTCGTTTCGTCCACTTTTCATGATGCCTCGATAATTCAAGGGCTCAAACGCGAAACTGAGTAGGGAAAAGTGGGGTAAAGCCGGGACGCTAAGGGAAATTTCAAATAAAATATAAGATTTTCAAAATAATAATCAACTTTAATAATGACCATTTGGCTTAGTTTA